>VDFB02370373.1:0-13014 GCA_007258455.2 Sequoia sempervirens | reverse complement strand
GTGTTGAATTGATGTTACAACGTGAGGATCCTTCAGATAGCAATTCTCATATGAAATATTTTTGTTAAAACAATGAACTAGCACTATCACACCATATGTCCTTGAGTAGAGTCATACCTACCAATTCATACAATGTTGTGTTGTTCTTGAGCTAAGTTGATGGTTTATGATTGGTCCATTAATGCTTATGTGTATGCTTCACAAAATAATTACAAAAGACTAGTTAATTTGTGGCATACGTCAATACCCTATTGCATTGTGTAACTCCTTCAACTCATGACTCTAAGTGTAGACCCCACTTACATATGCACAATGTGCAATAGTTTTGTCTCTTCCAAAGTAATGTTGATATGGTTTCCAACTAGCAATATTGTGTGTGATGGAAAACAAATGACAAATTGTCATTACATTGCATGGATCTTTCACATTGAGATTTTTATTTGAAGCATTTTGCTAAATTGTAAGCTAGTGATATTATGCCATGTATTCTTAAGTTAGGTTTCATACATTGCAGTTCCTACAATGTTGTGTTGTCCCCACGCTAAGTTGGAAATTTATGATTGGTTCATTAATGTTTGGGTGTTCTTCAAGGAGTACTTACAAAAGCCTTATTGACTTGGGATAAGTGGCAACATTCCATTATATCGTGCAGCTCCTTCACATCACAGTTTTGACTATGGACCCCACTTTCAAATGCATGATGTGTGATGGATTTTATCTCTCTCAAGGAATGTTGACATGATTTCTAGGTGGCAATGTCTACTTACATCGTATAGTTCATTCACATCACAATTTTGAGTGATGGCCCCACCTTCACTCTCATAATGCACAATGACTTTGTCTCTTCTAAGATGAAATGTTAATATGGTTTACTATTTGGTAGTAATTGCATGTCCAGTGGAAAATAAATGGTAGATTGATTGCATTGCAGAAACTCTTTATATCATGGATTTGAATGTGAGTCCCACTTTCATATGTGTGATGCATGATGAGAAATAAAGTTGAAATAAGACCGCAAATAATGGCTTAGTTCTCAAAGTATGGCAAGATATTGTGATACTATTGGACCACATGTTAATCACCCCAACAAATGCAATACTCCTATTGGTCAAAGTGTGCAGCATGTCTCTCTAGTGGATCTACGTGTAAAAATAAAACATAAAATTAATGTATGGTGAGCCTTGATGCACCACTCTTACACAACTCAAAGCATCATAGATGACCTATTGAGGCTTGCAATTGCATGACCATATTTTTTTGCCTAGAACCGATCAATTTTTTTTCATCTAGAACCAAAATAAATTTTCTTTGCATAGTGTAGACACCTAAAATATTCTCTAGGTCTATTCATCATCACTAAACCTATCACCTAATCCCTAATTGACCAACTTCATCATTAAACTTATCACTTAATCCCTAATCAACCAATTTCATCACCTAGGTCATATCCCATCACCTAGTCCTAATTAACCTAGGACATATCCCTTCCATCTAAAGTCTCATATTATTTAATTTATTACCTTTTCTATTTCCTCACAAATAAATAAATATTTACACCTATTATGCACCTCACCCATTTGACTAAAATAAATAAATAATATTATTATTTAATAAAGTCGATTCCCTCACCACTTTTCAAGAACAATGGGGACCTAAGAAAACTTGTCCTTATGCTCCTATTATTCTCTCAACACATTCCAAGAATTTTGGGCACCTAGAAACACTTGTCATTATGGTCCCCTTATTCTCTCTACACATCCCAAAGTTATAGCCTTCTTAGGTGCACATGTCTTTAATTTCCTTCATCCTCACGGCTACTTACAAAATTGGATAAGTTAATCCTATCCATTCACATTCTAACTACCTTCGTCTCCCCCCTTCATCCTCTCCTAGATCCTAGAAAATTCCTCTCAACCTTTCTCCACCCTTGATCTCACAATCAAATCTTAGCCATCCATTACCAATTCCCAAAATCTATAAATTCAAGTACTATATACCTCATTCTCATCCATTATCACTTATGTTAAGTATATGATGTCAAATTGGTGGTCTTCGAGCAAGGAGCATCCACATTCCAATACATCAAGGAGCAAATCAAACCACAATGGAGTCATGGGTAACATTTTGAGTTGTTTTGATGTTATTGTGTTGTTTTGAATTCCATTGTGAGCTCTATCTGGAGATTTGTGATAGTTTAGAATAAGAGTCTCTTGCATTTTATTTGGTTCTACTTCAATTTCTGAATTATTGCTTACACGTAGAAGCAATAATTTATCATGACGACAAAGATTCACATACAACGATGGAGAAGAGAAACAATCTGCACAACCATTAATGTAGCATGGTCCTCATGACCTCCACTCTAACAAATCTCATAATATTTTCCTTGGCAATTAGTGTGGGAGGTTGGTCATTTTTTGGCATTTCATCTTGAGGTAAATGCTACCTATTTGTGGGGACAATCTTTATAATTTCATTTTTATAAGGGATGAAATCTTTCATTTGTATGAGATTGGAATAGCAAGGGGGAAAATCCTATGTACCATATACCACACTTATTTGAAGAAATACTAGTGTTTCATTATTGTCAACCCATTCTATCGTGATACTTATTTTCAATTGCTTTGTATCAATGATGATTTGATTGCATAGTTCTTATTTACTGTATTATTTATTTTTTAAAGAGGAACATACCTTCAAGGAAGGTGAAAAATCTTTGCCTATACATTTGCTATAGGATTTGTTGTTCTAGTTAGTACACTTTTAAAGAGTGAGAAATGTTCCCAAAAAGCAAGTAGGGTGTGTAATATTGGTAAGGGATTATTAAGTAAAATTTTGTAGTCAAATTACATGTGCAAGTTCCAAGTTATTGCAAGGCAATAATACTCGTTGTAAGGCAATGGTACATGTTTAGAACCACTAAAAACGTCGTTGTCAATGTAGAGTGGTGGCAATACTTGGTGACTCTATGTTTCCCTAAATAGACATCAGTCAATATGTAAGAAACCCTCACAACCTACACATACTTAAAGAAGAAAAATCATTAGACAAACAATATATAATAAAGGGTGCAAGGGATGTATATGAATGCATGCATGAACATTTTATGAGCCTTACATTGTGATAAACCTTATACCATATTTGTAATGTAATGTGCATTATTAAGGCTACCCCTAGGTCCTACAAAGCCTGAAGTGCAAGAGAGATTTGATTATCTCTTGTTCCTTGGTCCATCCTCTCAATAGTTTTGATCATAGGAATTCGCAACTCCTTAGAAATTATTTAAATGTAGATTGGAACACCAACAAAAATAAAATTGCAATGTAAAAAAAAAAGCCTTTTGATATGATACAACTATGTATAATGACAACACCATTGATGAAGGGATGTTGCAATCATCTTGCAATGAAGCAACTCTAAATACTTCTACATTAAAATGTCACTCCTTTAGTATCTTAATAAATGAGCAAATAAGGATAACTTTTAGATGATGCCAAGGAGCAAGAAAAACTCCTTTGAACAAGGGTCGAACGAGAAATCAATGGAAGTTGCAAATAGGAAGGAGGGTGACAATGAAGCAGATGGAGGCAAAAGTGAAGATGTCAAGGAAGGTTGGAATTGTTGTTGGGATGAGGAGAGTGAAATTTTGTGGGATCTCTAGTTGGAATTTTGTCAAATTATTAGTGAGCTTCATAATTCCTCTTCTCATGGTGTTGCATTTGATGGTTTGATGAGTTGGTTACTACTAAGGGTGAAGGGGCTCCTACCTCCTCAAGTTCAATGAGGGGCCTACATAAGAGCTTTCTCCTTCTCAAAGCCCCTCGTGTGCTCTAGAGTGTCTCTTAGTGATTGCTCTCCTCTGGCATATGTTAGGGATCCTCAAGCTGTGGACAATATGCATTACCTTCTAGCTTTGGTGGGGATAGTATGTTCCAATGGGAGGTTGTTTGTCAAGTGCAAGTCTCCTTTAGTGATGCATGCTCCCAATATTGTTTTTCTAGGTTGGTGGTGGTGCCCCATCCTACTACTACTATTGTGAAGGGTTAGGATCTTGTGTCGATCGTCTCCTACTTTGCTCTAGAAGGCATTGCTAGGATTTTTTGGGGTGGTTGCTATCACTACTTTTGATTAGGGGATGGCAAGTTTGTTGTGCTCGACATCCAAAATTTTATTATTGGCCTAGCTTGTGCCAAGCTCAGAAATTCCCTTATCAAGAAGTTCTTAGAGGCTAGAGCCAATATATATGTTTTCCATAATTGAGATAAAGAAAATGGAAGATTAGCAACTAGTTTGAAATCTTGGCATTGTCTAATAGCTTCTTCTTGATCTCTTTCTCCAATCATGAAGATTGTGCTTACATTCTCATGGGAGGTCATGGTTCCTCAGTAGAGCAAGATTATTCCTCAAAAACTAGTATTTGACCTTTGATCTTAAGAAGGAATTCTTTAAACAAGTCCCTATTTGGGTTGGTGTTCTTGAGGAGTCACCTTTTAGAATATTGGGAGGAAGATGCATTGCTTCCTCACTTGAGCAATTCATTACTCTAGACCCAATGACCAAATCAAGAAAGCATCTTTTGTTCACTAGATTATGTGTTAATGTGGTTGTTGATAAGGTGCTTCCTCCTTAGTGCACCTTATCCTCCAAGTTGGGGGTTTGGGTGCAACAAGTGGTGTGTGAAGGCTCTCCTATGGGGTACCTAAAATTCAACAAGGCAAGACATACAATAGCTAGCTATAAGATTAATCAAGAGAAGGAAAATTTAAGTAGGGATAGATTCAGTCAATTTTTCATACTATTGTTGAGAAGCCCTAGGAGAGTAGTGGCAAGGAGATCCCCCATTGTACTACTAGGGATCATGCATAAGAAATTAGTAACCCACTCTTACTGGGTAGGCTTCACCACAAGAATAGTTGTATGAAGTTTTTACAAAAGACAGTTATGGGTGATGCTCACCTAGGTAGGATGCTAGAGTCTAAGATTCAGCTCTCCCCAAGCCCCCTCTCTCCAAATTCTAGTTTCGCTCTCATTAAAGGGAGTGCCGCCAAGAAGGAAAGTTGTATCATCGAGACAGCCAGAAGGGATGTTATATGGGCTCAAAGTTCCTAGATGCACTATGACTTCAAACTACCTTGAGATGGTCAATCTTTTTGTTGTTGGCGGCGGCTTTGCCCTATTCTTGTTTTGTTCCTTCTTGTGAGATGTATATTTACTATTAGTTGACATTTGTTTTGTTGTCTGTCTCTTATTGTTGTGTGGCCATTTATTACAGAGTTTCTTGGTCTAGTTTGTTCTATCTGATGTAAAAGGTTTGGGGCCTTTCAAAAACCTTACCATTGCCCTTTATATATGTATGTCTGTGTGTCTGTGTGCATGCGTGAGAGAAAGAACAAATGAAAAAAAAAAGGGAAAAAAAACAACAGCGGTGAAGCAATTCCCCTCGAAAAAATATGGAAAAAATACACCTTACAGTGCACCAAGCTTTTCTGTGTTGCCTGTGCCAGCTGCCCTATATCGTACACTCCTAACACAGGAATCACAATAAATCCAGTTACCAGCATGCTTATACTCAGCCTGCTGGTGGTTACATTAACCATTCACACCAGACAAGCAGAGCTACCATCATCATTCAAGCAGGTAGTATAATGATGCAGAAATGCCACACAAATTCAGACACCTGTTGCACTGTAATGTATGACTAGAAGCCCTTGGGATTGTCAATTGATTGTTTGAGGCTGTGGATGAATGACAGATTTCAGAGCCATACCTTGCCCCACTATTCCCTGGCAGGTGATGCAACCCTTTCTAAAGGGAGTGAGCCCCTTAATAGAGCCCACATTCTTCTATCACAGAAATCAATCTTCACAGTTAAAAAATCAATGTTGCTTGAATCTTCATTGTTCAATGAGTCTTGACTAATTGGTACAAACTACAAGATAACGCATAACAATATTATGCTCATAAATTTCTTATCAGATGCCTGTCTTTCAAGGAAGAAAGGATATCGCTTAATCTTTTAACCCTAAATTTGGGATCCTTGCCACAACCACATCCACATTTATTGTAATTTATATTTTAGATAAAGCCAATTACTGGAGACATCATATGATCAATTATGCATTTACTGCCAGCATGGCTTTTATTTTAAGCACATTAGAATTGCCTAACAAAAAAAATTCCATATATTTCCAAACATATACTGCTAACAGGCAACTAGCAATCACTTGATTCACTCCATAAATAGCCTGGACAGTTGAAACGTGCCTCAAACCATGAAAACAAGAGAGTTCTAAAAATCCTCAAATTTACAGCTTTATAGTTTACTTCTTAAAACAAAACTCCAAAATATCCACTTTAGACCACATCTCTGATTACACAAAATAGTAAGGGAAAAAACTCAAAAAAAGCTTTGTCTCAGTCTCGACAAGACTAAACACTAAGAGTAACCTATTTATGTGCAACAAAATTGGAAATTTGATTTTCTGTAGAAAATGGCAAAAAGCAATAATAAATTTTAGTCAATATGAATAACTTGTCTTGCACACAGTTTCTTTTGTCAGGAGAGGAAGTAAATATGCAAAGACAGGAGGAAAACATAGCGTGAATGCAACTTCAAAATAACGCCTTCTCTCTCCTAGACAAAAATATACACAATTTTCCTCTGAGCCACTTAAAATGCATGCCTACAGAAGATGTAAAAGTCACATAATTAACACAATCGACACCATAAGAATTCTTTTTAGTTGTCTTGAACCCAAATCTTTACAGTCTTATCATTCTCCAATGCACCAGAAGCAATTTTGTTTTCTGTTGGATGACAGGACACTGAAATAACAGTATCTGTATGGCCTTCCAACTTTTGAACTATATTTCTTGTTTGAAGATCCCACAAATACACACAATTGTCCTCTGACCCACTGACAACATATTTTCCATTTGTTACAGAAAAAGTGGAGGATATACAGAATTTCTTGTTGGTGTGACCTTTGTAAGTTTTCAAAAACTTCCCAGTTGAAAAATTCCAGAGCCTCTGCAAAGACACGAATTCATTCCAAGTTAAATAAAAAATTAAGAAGACAAATAGCGTTATGAAAGAAACAGGAACCTGGTGTTATAGTTAGAGAAATTCTGCACTCAAGACCTGTGATACTAATTTTAAGATTTGATAGCTGAAAACTTCTGCTAATATAGATAATGTTCCACTATCCTTGTTGCTATAAATGCTGGAAATCTGAACTAACGTAAAAAAAATCTTTTTTCCTGTACTGAATCTGTTTATTAGACGGACCTAACTATTTGAACAGAATGATGGAAAAAAAAAAGAATAATTGAAAAAAGACAGTGAATCCTCACTATTATCAAAATTAACAATTTAGAATAGTACATACTACATATTATGGCAATAAACAATCCTGAGAAAGTATGGGTGCCAACTGACACCCAAAACCCAAGAGCAACACAGATGCTACATTCAACCACAAACAGTTCTTCCACAAGATCCTGCTTAAGGCCTTGATGTAAGTGACCTTAGATCGTTTATCGCCTATGGATTCCTAATTATTATCACTGATACCTGACATGTAACTAGCTGAATAACTATTGGTGAATAAATTATAATTATAGTGATGTTTATTATTTACAATTATATGCTTTGTATTCTAGTATTATATCTATAAATTGATTTTATCCGTTTATCTTGATTATCTATATTTTAATGTTTATAATATTATATATCATAATTATAATTATAATATTATCCTTGGTTAATTATAATTATAATGGTAATATTTAAATTGAAATTACTTGTATTTATATTCTGGATATTTATTTAATTCCATTATTTGTATTTTGGTATTATTTTGTCATTTCAAGGGTATGTCATTTCGGGGACATGACATATTTTGAGGGTAATCTGTTTTGTTAACATGGATAAGCCATGTTTTGGAGAGAGAGATATGGTGTCACCAACTAAATGATTGAGAAGATGAAAATTATCATAAATGAGAAACAACAAGATCCTGATGAAATTTTTTTCAAATAGGTGCAAACATTTCTAGTTGAGCAATGGAACAAAATGACCACCCCATTGCATCGTGTTGCCTTTCAATTGAGTCCAAAATATTATAGCTCCAAGATCCTTCGTTTGCCATGAAGAGTGCCACCATATAGATATTTGGAAATCAATGAAACACACAAACTAGCATTTGTTAGACTCTTCTCTGATCCTAATGTGGAGGATATAGTTACAAGTGAGTTTTTGGGTGTTGTAGCCTCCACCAACCAAGTCTAAGAAGAATGCTCCATGGCCAAACATTCCCACAACCATAGAAGGAAATATTGTTCTTCAGAATTTCTCAGCATCCCAAATGATAAAGATATTTTCACTTTCTTAGGATATTATTGGAAAAAAATTAAAAAATCAGAAAAAATGTCCAGAACCCAAAAAATGCTGTAAATTTTTTTTGTTAAAATACAAATTGCTTATGTTTTTAACATTTGAAGTCATCCTAAATACATAGAGTAAGAGTGAAAGTAAACAAGAGTGTACATCATGCGTGAATTTTGAAATGTGGACTTTTCTCATTAATTTTGAAATCGTTGATTACAATAATTGTACTATAAATATATTTAACAATGTTTATAAATAACTCTTCAAAATGATAATGAACCTTTAATGCAATAAAATGCAACTAAGGTAAATACTGTTTATTAACTCTACTGCTCTCCTTAGCTATCAAGTTGAAGAGAATAATCTATACATAAAATGGTAAATCCAATTGACAACAACAGTCTCCCTAACCTCTTCAAATAGCTCTTAAGTTTACAGCAATGGCAAAATTCATGCCTGACATTTTAGGACACCAATGCCTTGTCATAACAACATTTCATATTAATCACTTTGATCAGCAATATTTCCAATATTGTTGATAGTCATATCGATGCCCGTATTAATTGATTGCAGTACTAATAAGGATGCTATTGAACACCATACTAATCAAGAGTGTATAGGTCACAATAATGACGGAATGCTACCAAACAATTATTACAAGAAGATTACTAATCATAAAAAAAAATAGTTATGTCAAAAGACAATGATGATGACAACAATCTCAACAAGTACGACATTATTAACAGCTGATCTGTAACAATGAAAATTCCCAAACAATTACCTCAATCATACAACTATTTTACAAATGAAATAAGGACAACAATTTCCATTGATAAGTAGAAATGACAAGTCAACGGCAGCACTAACATTTGTGATGCAACAACAATGACAAGTCAAAGGATAGCATAGTCATTTGACAGTTTAGTCTAGTAACGACTATGCTCACAAATCATGAATAATGACAGCAGTTTTTGCTGTTATCAAAGGCAAAAGTTATAGTCACTAATCACAATAATGACAGTCATGTTCCCTATTCACAGGTTTTCAAACCGAATTATACCAAGTGTTCACAACTGTAGATAACAAAATTCATTTTTGAAATAATGACAACAATAATTGTCAGTGTCCCTTGGCAACAGATCTAACAGCTATTCAATAATGGCGGCTAGAAATCTTAACAACTACTTACACTGTTCAAGGTGTATAACCAGTTTATAAAAGTTCTGTAGTGGAATAACAAAAAAATTGCAGGTTTGATGCTTATATAGAAAAAATAACTATTTTACCGTTATATTACCATTGATATATTGCCAATACTTTTGTGACATATTGGTGAAAATTTTGCCCAAAGATATTTTCAAAAAGTCATGATATTTTCGAAAAAATGTTGGGAATCCTACCGAGATAAGATATATTGTAATATATCATGATAATTTTCAAGAAAATGTTGGGAACCCAACCAAGAAAAAATATATCATGATAATTTTTAAGAAAACGTTGGGAACCCTACCAAGAAAAGATATATCGGAATTTATCATGATATTTTAAGATATCTGCTTCTATGCCACAACTATAGACTCTTGCGATCAAAAAAATTTCGCAAGTATGTTTTCTAACTCTCTAAATTTGAATTTCTTTCTACTTTTGAAATATGTTTTCTTGAAGTTTGAAGTTTGATTTAATAATTTTATTACTCTTAAATCTCTAACTTTGCCTCAATAGGTTGCCAATTCATCTTCAGCTAGCAGAATTGCAATACATACTCTTTCATCCACCCAATAAAGTGCAATAGACTGGCATCAAAAAAGGCAGAGGAGTTAGTTTACATGCATTCCAACTTGCACCTTCTTTCATAAAAGCAAACTAACTACCAGGGGCAATGAAATTGTTTAATGTAAAGCTAATGCAACCTGACTTCAATGCTACTGCTGCACAGCAATCTTCATTTTTAGAGGAGCCAAATTGTAAGCATATTTTTCGGGCCAATGCTAGCGGCACTTCTTGTTATTATTCTAAATTCTAATATACCCTCCATCATCTACAGTGAATGATGATGATGATGATGCTTTTTATGAAGAGCAATATGACAATAAATAGGGCAATGAAATTGTTTAATGTAAAGCTAATGCAACCTGACTTCAATGCTACTGCTGCACAGCAATCTTCATTTTTAGAGGAGCCAAATTGTAAGCATATTTTTCGGGCCAATGCTAGTGGCACTTCTTGTTATTATTCTAAATTCTAATATACCCTCCATCATCTACAGTGAATGATGATGATGATGATGCTTTTTATGAAGAGCAATATGACAATAAATTATGATTTTACAATTTTAATATTGAATAATAGACATCTATCATGACATTCAAAACAAATTAGCATCAACTCTTGTGTAGTATTTTATGGTTGTTTAGTTTATTAGATGCATGTAATGTGGTTATTTAAACTTATTTTTTGATGTTAGTTATTTCTATAAATAAATAAATACATTTGCTTTTGTATTTCTTTTATATCTTTTTGTACAGACATATCTAATCCCCCCCCCCCCCAAAAAAAAAAATTGTAGTGTCATACCCAAATCACCATACTTATACCCATACTATACAAGTAACTTAGTGCATAACTTTCAGATAGAAGTTGCTTCCCTCAAGAAACTCTAACAACATTTTGTTTGCTTTTATGATTTTGAATGGAGCATGGTTAAACCTGCTTGTAAATCTAAACCATTGATGCTGGCCATAGTTACCAGGTTCAAATTTTCAATTAGACCAAACCAGAATTGGTAAGTACGATGCTGACACAATACTTAGTGTTCCTAAAACAAAATTACAATTTGGTAGCCATTTGCACTGGATCATGGTACTTTAGATACCAAACATTTTGTTTTAATTTTTATTTTATTCTTGGTGTCTATGCAGTATGTCCAAGGAAATTCTAAAACTTTCATCACAAACGAGTTCCCCTGAATAGAAGTAGCAATAGTAGGCTCTAAGCAAAACAAAAATAAATCAACAAAGAGTTCACAATTTCCCAGCTTAAATCATAATTATAGAATTTCATAATTAATTTTATGTCAATTCAATATTACTTATCTCTGTAAAGGTGGAATTATGCCCTTTCTGAAAAATCAAAGTCAAATATGGAAATTCTTGACCATTTGGAAAAAGTACCATGATCATGAATCACAATGTGTCTTTGGAAATTTGGATCTATGGTTTAAGATATGTTTATGATGATAGTGAGTTGGTTCAAAATAATTGATTCATTTGAGAGGTCAAAACAATTGGAAAATCTGGAATTTTGAAAGAAGAAAAAAAATTGGTAAAATTTCTGTAGCAATTAAAAAAATCCAAATTGATTCAGATTTTGTAACATGTTTATTATCATCCATGCAAGTTTAGGTTCATTGTTGAAAATTAACAAATTCTTACACCGAAAATGTCATTAAGTGAGCACGCAATAAGGCCACTGCATGATATTTACATGGCAAGCTATGAAAATACTGAAATTCAATTACCCTTTCCTACTGTCAGCTGCAATCAATTTTACATGTAAAAGCTCCAATTCAGAAAAACTATTTTAATTCTGTTAATATTCGAACAAATTGCAAGCTTAGAATTTGAAAGTGCAAAAAAGCAGTAAGCTCTGAATAACTAGCCTTGAATGGTAAAATTGAACTAATTGTTTGCTGTGGATTTATAAGCCTCCCTTCATAAATTAATGTAACAAGTTTGTTCATCTCTTAAGACTTGAGTGGAAGCTATCCAGATCCTTTCAGTAAAAGAGTGTAAGTAACAATGCTTAGTAAAAACATTGTATGATACAGTACTTTATGAAGGGGGGCTTATAAATCCATGTAGGGTGGAGACGGTGAAGGCAGATATGTAGTTGAAATTTGTTCGAGTTTGTTCATCTCTTAAGATGTGAGTAGAAGCTAGCCAGATCCTTTCAGTAAAAGAGTGGGTGGAGATGCTAGAGGCAGATATGTAGTCGACATTTATTAGCTTATTGTATTTAATTTGGGATTTCTTTACCCCTATATATACTCTTTTGGATTGAACTTAATAACAGAGCAAGACAAAGGGGAAGATAGGAGCTCTGCCAATCATAGATGCGACACAAGCCAGGATAGATTTGTATGACTTCTGCCAATGAATGATGCAAAGCAGACTTGAAACACGTACTGTAATAGATTTTCTATTTAAAGATGTTGTAATGTACTTTTTTGTCCCTAAATTCATTCTTCTTTTTCTGTGTTTCTCTGTGATTAGAGGAAATGCTTTGTCTTTTGACTCCTTTCTGAAGACAAATAGTGTTCTATTGGAGCTTTTGCTATAAATTATATACTTCCAAATATTTTTTTGAATTTTGGGAATTCAAAATCCATATAAGTTGAATTGGTTATGGTTCACTAGTGAAGAGTCAAGACACTTGACCCGTGTAGAGACCACAAAGGTCGCTTTCTTGTTTTGAGTAGAAGCTAGCCAGAGCATTTCAGTAAAAATGTGTAAGTAACAATGCTTAGTAAAATATATTATAATATAATACAGTATTTTATAAAGGGAGACTTATAAACCCATGTTAGGTGAAGATAGTAAAGACAGATATGTAGTTGAAATTTGTAT
>VDFB02370372.1:0-12124 GCA_007258455.2 Sequoia sempervirens | reverse complement strand
ATAGTGTGAACACCATGGCAGACTTGTCTAAGGGACTTGAATGTTCATAACAACTTTTTTGTGGAGACTCAACAATGCAACAATTCATGGAGCTTACAAGATTTGTGTTGTTCAAACTAGGAAACACAACATTAATGGCCTAAATCCAAATCAATAAATATTGCTTCAAATCCTCAACCATTGACTTGGAGGCCTTCATACAACATTTGAAAGGTGTTTCCATCAGGTATTCACTACCAAGACTCATTCAAAGCACCAACTTGCTTATGACTGCAAAAATTGTCCTCTTGGGACAGTCATAAAATGACTTGTATTAACCCTTCAAAAATGCTCAAAACTCCAAGGTACAGGTTTACAAGACCTCTCCACATATTCCCAACACCTTAACCAACCATAAAGAACCCAAATCACTCCTTATTTCACTCAAACTTACCTTCACTACTGCTACAGGGTTGGATACACTCACAAATCAGAAATTTTTATCTAAGAAATCTCTTTCATGCATGAATTTCAAGAATCCAAACCTTTTCTAGGTCCAAGAGCATGTAAAAACATAATTTTGTGTGAGATTTCAACATTTTTGAACTCTGAAAATTAAAGATATTACATTTTTAATACTTGTTGCTGCCCTAGCTAGGGTTTTAACCTAGTTTCAGTAAAATCTCTATAACTTTAACAAAACTAAATGAAATTTGATGAAACCAAAAAAAATGTAGTAGATTCATAGGGCTATCAAATACAATTGATTTCAAATTGATCCATGGACTATATAGTAAGTACAAGAAGCTAGAAGTTGCTACAACCTAGAAAAATCACAAAAAAAACTTGCTTCAATTCATTCCAAATTTGAAAAGAAACTACAACCATGCTTCCATTCAACCGTTACAGCCTATTCATGCTTTTTCCAACCATTTACAATTGAATCCAATTATTAGGAACTATTTTATTGATTTCATGTAACCGTTACCTAATTTTTGACAACTTGCTAAAAATGCATGACAACTTTTATTGCCCGTTTGACAACTTTTTGTAACTTTTAAATCAATGACCCTCTAAGAACACTAAAGTAGATTACATGATCTCACATGGTCATGAATGACCTTAGGAAACTCCTAAACACGCCATACAAATCGTAACCACACCAAACAACTCATAAAACCAAAATTACCAATAAAAGGGAATCCATCATTGTCAAGCTTATCTACTCTTAGGTTTTCTATGTTTGGCTTTCCAAAATCTACTCTAATATTGGATGAGTTTTAGAGTCACTATCATCATGATCCATCTCTTGACATAATTTTAGTCACCCTTCAAGGGATTCATTGAAAAGCAATGCACAAGACATATTAGTACACCTTGCCACCATTGACAACCTAGCCTAGTGGGCATCCAAGGAAGGAAAAACACACCAAAAAGGGTAAAACAACATGAATAGTGGGGGAAGCAATGTTTCAATACCCTCTGACACCTTTGAAAACTCCCTAACATTCTTCAACCAACCAATCTCTCCAAACAATCACTTGGAATTTGGTGCTCTTATCAACTTTGGCAACATAGTCACATGGCCAATAGCACAAAAAAAGGATGGAACAACATGAACACATACCTAGGGTTGTCTTGGGTTATTAAAAACATATCACAATGACTCTCAACCCATTTTGGACTCAAATTTCCATGATACAATGTTCCAAGGAACAAATCAACATTATGGTTTATTGACACAATGCATAAATGATGCACTATTACTAATCAAAACTCAAAAATAATAGATAAAAATTAATCCCTATTTCACTCGTGCACATGAATCTCATGAAAATAAGCCCCATGAAATAATTAAAATGCCTTTTCAATGTTTTTTGTGCATGTGCAAAATGGCTGCAATCTTTGATGGGATATTACTCAGACACCGTGATGCTTAGAAACTTCTTTTTTGAGCCTATGGGATCATGTTGGGCCCCTCTAAAATAACCTCTCTCAATTTTTATTATCTCAGAGGCATTTTCTCGTGGTGGTGACATTTCGCTTGGAGAAAAAGTTGTCAAATGCATGTAGTGCAAAGTTGCAAACCGGTGCAAATTTTGTTCTACAACTCATGTGACCAAATGAACTATTCCAATGTGTCTAGGTGGGTACATTTATACTAGGAATGGTCCTCTTTCACACCCAAACATGTCAAATCGCTCCAAGCTATGTTCAACCGATAAAATCTTTTTAAGAGTCTAAAGTGTAAAATGGTTGCAATCTTCGACAGGCTATTACTCAGACATTGTGATGCTTAGAAATTTTTTGTCTAAGCCTATAGAATAACGTTGGGCCCCTCTACAATAACCTCTCTTGGTTTTCTCTATCTCAGAGGCGTTTTCCTATGGTGATGAAATTTTGATTGGAGAACAAGTTGTCAAATGCAAGTAGTGCAAAGTTGCAAAGTGGTGCAACTTTTGTTTTGTAAGTTGTGTGACCAAATGAATTATTCCAATGCATCTAGGTGGGTATTTTTACACTATAAATGGTCTTCTTTCACACCGAAACATGTCGAACTACTCTGAGCTATGTTCAACTGGTAGAATCCCATAAGAGTCCAAACTGTAAAATAGCTTCAATATTCAATGGGATATTACTTAGAAACTTCTCATATAAGCCTATGGGATCATGCTAGACCCTTATATAATAACCTCTCTTAATTTTTTCTATCTCAGAGGTGTTTTCCCATGGTGGCGACATTTCGCTTGCAGGAAAAAGTTGTCAAATGTTAATTCAAAGTTGTAAAATGGTGCAACTTTTGTTCTACAACTCATGTGACCAAATAAACTATTCTAATGTATTTGAGTGGATACGTTTACACTGTAAATGGTCCTCTTTCACAACCAAACATGTCGAATCGCTATGAGCTATGTTCTACCAGCAGAATCTCTTAAGAGTCCAAAGTGCAAAATGGTTGAAATCTTTGATGGACTATTACTCAGACATCGTGATACTTAGAAACTTCTCGTCTCATCCTATGGGATCATGTTGGGACCTTCTACAATAAACTCTTTCAATTCTCACTATCTCAGAGGTGTTTTCTTGTGGTGACAACATTTTGTTTGGAGAAAAAGTTGTCAAATGCAAGTAGTTCAAAGATACAAAGTGGTGCAACTTTTATTATGCAACTTGTGTGACCAAATGAAATGTTCCAACATGTTTGAGTGGGTACTTTTATGCTAGGAATGGTCCCCTTTTTCACCTAAACATATCAAATCGCTCTGAGCTACTTTCAACTGGTTGAATCCCTTAAGAGTCCAAAGTGTAAAATGGCTGCAATCTTCGATAGGTTGCTACTCTGGATAGCCGTGATGCTGGAACTTTCTTTGGTTTTGATCCTATGGATCATGTGGAGTCTCAGACAATAACCTCTCCTCGGGCCTACTATCACTTCAAGAGGTGTATGGTTTTTCTTGGGAAAAGTTATTAAATGTGGTAGTTCAAAAGCTGTAAAAGTGGTAAAATCTTTGTTCTACAACTCCATGACTAAATGAATTATTAAAATGCATTCCGAAGGGTATGTTTATGCTTAGCTTTCATGGTCCTTTTTGCGAATCGAAATTTCATGCTTTTCGAATCACTCCCGAGCTATGTCTAACTAAATTTTAACCCTTAATAGTCCAGAAGTGCAAAAATGATCATAATCTTTGATGTTGTTATTTGACATCGTGGATACTTAGAAATTTTCCGCAGCCTATGGACTTCAAGGCGTTGGGCCCCTCTACAATAACCTTCCTCTCCTTGGTTTTTTTTTTCTATCCTCGTGACATTTTTCCATGGTATTATTCTTTTGTTTGTGGAAAAGCGTCGTAACGTAGTAGTCTTCAAAGTTGCAAAGAAAGGTAACTTTCGCTCTTAACTCTTAGTGACTTCTCAAAAATGTTCTAAATATTTTAGTGAAAAATGCATGCTAGGGAATGGTCTCTTTCACACCCAAGTAAACACACTCTGGAATCACTTCCCTGAGCTACATTCAACCGGGGCTTGAATCCCTTTAAGAGTCCAAAGTGCAAAATAGCTGCACCTTGACAGGCTGTTACCTCACACCTGACACTTGTGAAACTCTCATCTTAACTCCTATGCGGGATTGCACTTAGGCCCCTATAATAACCTCTCCTTATCTCTGTCTTAGAGGCATTCTCCTGGTGACATTTCACTTGGGGAAAAGTGGTCAAATGTAAGTAGTTCAAAGTTGTAAAGTGGTGCAACTTTCATTCTGCAACTCATGTGACCAAACAAACTATTATAAAATGTTCAAGTGGGTACATTTACATTAGGAATTGTCCTCATTCATACCCAAAAATTCCAAATCACTATGAGCTACATTCAACCGATTGAACCCCTTAAGAGTCCATGTATGCAAATGGTTTTCGTAATCTTTGACGGGAGTTTTACTTAGACACCATGACACTTAGAGACTTCTCATCTAAGCTTATGGGATCATGGTGGGCCCCTCTATAATAACCTCTCTTATTTTTCCCTATCTCAAAGGTGTTTTCCTATGGTGGGGATATTTCACTTGGAGAAAAAATTGTCAAATACAAGTAGTGAAAAGTTGCAAAGTGGTGCAACTTTCATTTTGCAACTTGTGTGACCAATCAAATTGTTTCAATGCATCCAAGTTGGTAAATTTATGCTAGGAATGGTCCTCTTTCAAACCCAAACATGCCAAATTTCTCTAAGCTACATTCAACCGGTTCAATCCCTTAAGAGTCTAAACTGTAGTTGTTGTCACCAAATAGTGCACCCTTGCTAAGATGCAAAACTCAACCTACTAGTGAAGCATTGGATCCGAATATTCAATATCCATGACATATGATTTTTCATGCTCTAGAGTTATAAAAAATGATCTGGTAGCAATTATAAGACCATGTTTCCTTATGATTTATCATGTTATTTCACACATAGAAAATGGGAGGATTTTAACTTTATTTAAATGATGAATATGGGAGAAATGTGATAATTCACATGGTTGATGCATCCAAAAATAAATATTATATTGTTGTTCATACACATCTAATATCTTCATAATATCATTAAAACTGACCTATGCATTAATTTCATTTAATGAGATGTCAAGTACATTGTGATATTAGTCTAGATGCAAATAAAATTCTTAAGCTGGTTAATTCGTAACGCATCGCTATGTTTGATGCACTTCGCGCCTCTGCTAGAGGTATATACTAATACGTTCCGGATAATTTGAAACATCCACTTGTTCTGGCGACGTACTGAAAATCGGGATTGCTGCTTTGTGAACTGTGAACCATTAGGGAAGGTTGACGCCAGCCCCTCAATCTTCCATGAATTCACAGCAATACATCTTTGCTTATGGAGATTTTTTATGGGAAGGAGCTCTTACAGCTCATTTGAAACCTTTTGGTGTTAAAATACTTGCTAGTAGACAATTAAAGAACTCAAGAAGCTTGGAGCATACACGCAAATACATGAAGTATACACATGAATCATGAAGAATACACATGAATTATACTTTGGAAGTATGAAGCATACACATGAATACCTATAATATATGTGAAGTATACATGTGAATAAGTGAAGCATGCATGTGAATAAGTGAAACACAAGTAATTGAAGCATTGCAAAGGATACAAACCACCAGGAATGGATTATATTTACACAATACACATTAGATGGAGCTTATTGAGCAATTGACAGTAATTATTTAAGCATTAGATGTAAATAAAATCCATGCCTACAACATTTAAGCATACAATTTACATAATACACCTGATAACATCATTCAAGAATGGCAGTAGCAAAAAAATTATTTCTTTAATCAAAAACTGTAAGGATATACAATGATATATATTGATAAAATTATATATAATATATCCAAAAAATGCATGCATGCTTACTACAAAAGATCCATATGGACATAAAATGTCACATATATATCGATAGTACAAAATATACCTTCCAAAATGCCACATAGGCATACAAAAAATGACCCTACTACATATTCATTTCCCTCTAGAGGAAGGAAAAAGATCTTGTGTTTCCTTTGAAATTTGGCTGGATGGAGTTCCTTTTGGTTCTCTTATCTTTTGAACATGCTCACTAGTCCTCCTCTCTTCACTTTGGACCTTCAACTGATACACTAAAAAGTATAAAGATGTTAATACATAGAAATTGAATTGTGGAATGACATAAAAAAATATAATCACTTACTTCATACATATAGTCATCATGCACATTTACAACATTACCACATCCATGATCTAGAGTTAAAACCACTTGTAGCAACCATCAAGATAGAAATTAAACTACATAAAAGTATTGTGAATTTTTTAATAATAGACCATAAAAGATCAAATATAATGCTAAATTGACTAATCTATTGCATACCTCTCTTAAAGGATCAGAATTGGCTATTGCTATAATAACTCCATGGTCCATTGTGCCACCAACATCACTAGGGTTTTCTAATGTCAACAACTACAAATGAAACAACATCTAACACTCATATAAAGAAGTTCAAGTAGTCCCTTTATAACTTTCATAAATGAAAGAGTAAATGGTTGGCCTTACTTGAGACTACAATATAGTGCTTATAGATCACAAAATGGTGAAAGTACTAAGTCCAATAGGATAGTCCAAACTCTTGCAAATTCTAAAGTTTAGTGCTTATTGAGATTCAAATTGGATATGCTGATGAACTAATGTTAATGAGGGCATGACGTTAACATAGTGATAATGCCACAATGAAGTTCACTTGAATGAAGTGAGGATTATGATGTTACTAGCAACTTTCAAAAGGGATAATGAAACATACGATGAATTAGGAAGTGTCTAAGGTTTTACTGTAGCACATGAAGTTGGTTGTTGAGGTGTGTAGTAGTAATGGAGAAGACAACTTTAGTCAATAATGAGTGAAAGGAAAGATTTCTTCTAACGGTGTATAGGATAAAATTTGGATGGAGGTGCTATAGCATAGAAGGGATAAAGAGACAAGAACAAGAAGGTATAATTGAACATATGGTGAAATAATAGAGGGTACAATGGGATGGGAGTCAAATTTGATAATGGAACATGGGATGGACTAGAATAAATTAATAGGATAGGCTAGGATGGGATAACAAAATATAGCATGAATGATTAGAGGTTAATGGGATGGGATTAGGAGGGAATAAAGGAAACATGTGGAATTAGGGGAAAGAGTGGACAAGACCAAGAGCGGATAATGGAAATGATAAGGAAGAGGGAATGGATGGAATAGGAGTAATGGAATGGACCAGTAGATGGATGGATGGATGGATAAAATATAGAGGAATGGATGTGGATGGAAATAATGGAATGGAGGAAGGAATGGAATGGAATAGAGAAGAGGATGAAATGTGGGATAAAGATGGTATAACATGTAAAATGGATAAACGAAAAATAGGGTGGAACATAGGGATCATGGAACATATAGGGTGGAAATGGAATGGTACAATAAGATGGAAGGCATGGATGGAAGGATGGACTAGGAAGGGACTGGAAGGAACGGAAGAAAGAATGGATGGATGGAATAAAGGAATGGAGGAAGATAATGGACATGGACAAGGGGGGAAGATGGAATGGACTAGAGATTAATTGGATGGATAAACAGAGGTTAATGGGAAGAAATATAGACCATAGTGAATGGTGGATGGACAAATGGAATAAAGATGAAGTGGAATAATGGAATGGAAGGAAGGAAAGGTTTCTTGTAATGATATATGTATAAGATGAAATATGGAGGAAGGTGGTATAATATATAAGGTGTTTAAGATTGGGATATGTGATATAAATGGTTAAAAAATGTGTGATAAAAGGAATGGAAGAATGAGATGGATGTTGAATGGTAAATATAATTAGGATCTCACAAGACGACCCAATGTTTGTGTTTCTCATCATTTTTTTAGATTTTTGTAGGTAAAATTACGAAAACTAGCTAACATTGTTTTACAATACCATTAATGAATAAAGGTTACCTGAGTGAAAGTTGTTTGAGGACATAAATTGTGAGGTGTAGAGGTCGAAGGTTCACCAGGAAACTGTTTGACATCTAAAGCATGTGTTAGGGTTTGAAAGGAAGATATCTAACAATTAAATGAAGATTTAAGTAATAAAAAGAGAAACTAAAAACACATAGAATAAATTGTAACACAGATAATTTAACATGGTTCACCCAATCCAGGCTACATCCACCAACTGCAGCCATTCAATGATTTTATTATCTAGTGCAAAAACCTATTACAATCTTGTGAATAATCGCATTTTTCATTATCCTATAACACCCATCCGAACCCCTTTTTATCAAGCTTAGAAGCTTTCAAATTTTTTGGTTCTACAAAATTAGATTTTTCTTTTTTTGTTTATTTTTCCCTTTTTTGGTGATGACGCAAAAAAGTAGGAGGAAAATTTTTCTCACGAGCTGTTGTCCCCGAACCCCAGCCCGAGGCCTAGGCCGGCCCGCCAACCCCAGACCCTAGCAAGGATACAGGCCAAGGTGTATACTATACCATGGGCTATACAATATAGCATTATCAGTCGCCACATACCAACAATCTCCCACTTGGAGACTGATCTTGGATGACAATGCTGCAATTACAACTCCCACTAGAAATAAGTACCTTGGACCCTACTTCTCTATTATACTTGAATTCAACCTTGAAGGACAACTAAAGCTGAAGAGGAGCTCAAATTCTCCCTTGTCACTGCCTTCATAAACATATCTGCTGGATTAACATCTGTATGTATCTTGTCCAGCTTGACCTATCCATCCTCTAACATCGACCGAATGAAATGATATCTCAATTGTATGTGTTTTATTTTAGAATTCAAGGCATAATTCTTTGCAAGATGTATAACACTCTAGTTGTCTATAAACAAGTAATTTCTAGCTTGTTGTTTTCCCAACTCATCCATGAAAAGTTGCAGCCATATCATCTCCTTTGCCGCCTATGTTGCAGCAACATACTCTGCCTCTGTGGTGGATAAAGCAACCACCTTTTGCAATCAAGAAATCCAACTCACTGTTGTTCCACCAACTGTAAATACATAACCTGTGGTACTCCACCTGGTATCTATATCCCTTTCCAAATCTGAGTCAACATAGCCTTTTAAATTAGTGTAAGAGCACCCAAAACATAAACATTTATTGGATATACCTCTCAAGTACCTGAGAATCCATTTTACTGCATTCTAATGCTCAACTCTGGGATGACTCAAATACCTGCTAACAACTCCTCTAACATGTGTACATCCACCATACATATCAAGCCGCGGTAATACATTAAAGTTCCTATAGTTGAAGCATATGGTACCTTTGAAAATTTTTTCCTCCTCTTGTGTCTTTGGACACATATCCTTAGTCAATTTAACATGACTAGGGAAAGGTGTGCTGAAAATTTTTGCATTCTCCATATGAAATCTCTACAACACCCTTTCAACATAATTAGCCTAAGATAAAAACAATTTTCTATTTTTCCTATCTCTACAAATTTTCATACCAAGGATTTTTTTTGCTTCCCCCAAATCCTTCATAGCAAATATTTTGCTAACTATTTTTTAGCTCACTTATGTGTTTCATGTTAGACCCTACTACAAGTATGTCATCAACATATAAACACAAAATAATGTAGTTGTCATTATCCAACCTCTTAAAATAAACACAATGGTTAGAATTACACCTGTTGTAGCCTTGCTCAGCTATAAAACTATCAAGTTTCAAGTACCATTGCCGAGGTGCTTGCTTCAAGCCATATAAAATTTTATTCAATCTGCACACTAGTTTCTCCTTACCTTTGACCTCAAATCCTTGTGGTTGTTCCATATATATTTTCTCTTCCAAATCACCATGGAGAAAGGCTGTTTTAACATCAAGTTGTTCTAAATGCAAATCTTCAACAAACACAGTACTTAAAACAATACGAATAAAAATCATTCTAATAATTGGAGAAAAAATCTCATCAAAATTAATACCCTTTTTCTATACAAATCCCTTTACAACTAATCTAGCTTTAAATCTCTTCTTACCTCCATCCTCCTCTTTTAGCCTATAAACCCATTTGTTTAGTAAATCCTTTTTACTTGCAGGCAACTTGCATAATTCCCAAGTCTGATTTTTCAGCAAGGATTCCATTTCTTCTTCCATTCCATGCTCCCACTAAACCTTGGCATCCACCTACATAGCTTCATCATAATATTTTGGTTCACCAACATCAGTTAACAAAATAGTATACAAAGAGGGAGAGAATCTTTCTGGAGGTCTACTTATCCTTAAAGATCGTCTAACAAGAGTTTGTGGTATTTGTTGTTGCTATTGTTGCCTAGCATGAGGAACCACTGAAACATCATTGTTTGGAATATCATCCAACACTGCATAATCATTTTCTTTCTTCTCATGCTGCAACAATAGATCTTTGTACAAAAATTTCTCATTGAATATGACAACCCTGCTTCTCACAATTTTTTGATTTTCAAAATCCCAAAGCCTATAACCAAATTCATCAATGCCATATCAAACAAATATACATTTCTTTGATTTTGCATCAAGCTTGGTTCTTTTTTCATAATCTACATGTGCAAATTCTTCACAGTTGAAGGTTTTAAGAAAAGAATAACTCACCTTCTTACCTTTCCATGCTTCCTCTGGAATACCACAACCCAAAGGATTAGAGGGACCTCTATTAATTAAATAAACAACAGTGTTTACAGTCTCTATCCACATTTTTAAAGGAAGCCCAACATGCAATCTCATAGTCTATGCACGCTCCATTATTGTTCTATTCATGCACTCACCCACTCCATTTTCCTGTAGAGTCCTTGGAACCATTTTCTGCCTACGAATACCATTAGAGGAACAATAATCTTCAAACTCTTTGCTTCAATACTCACCACCATTTTCAGATCTGAGACATTTTAGCTTTTTACCCATCTCATTCTCAACCAAGCTTCTCCATTTTTTAAAAGTTTCAAATGCATCAAATTTTTGCCTAAGGAAATAAATTCATACCTTCCTATTTGCATCATCAATGAATGTAACATAATACAGAGAGCCACCGAGAGAAGATACCTGAGCTAGTTCCCATACATCCGTATGCACAATCTCCAATTTCTCATCTTTCTTTTGTTTCCCATCCTTGATAAAACTTACTCTCTTTTTTTTCCATACACACAACTTTCACATAAATCCATATTAACACATTTTAGACCTGGTAAAACATTATTCGAATGAAGTACTTTCAATCCTTTTGCACTCATATGCCTAAGTCTGTTATGCCATAGTGCTGATTTAGAGTCCACAACAACTATATGATCTTCTACCTGCTAAACTGCAACAACTATTCCTGAACATTGACCTTTTTTCATAATAATTAAAGTAGAAGGATCAGTATGACCTATACAAAGATATAAGGTTCATACTTTCACACCTTTTGCTACCACTAAGGCATCTTTGTGACCTTCCATTTTTTATCACTAAATGTAACAACACAACTTTCATCATCTAGTTTCCCTGCTGAAATTAATTTTTTTCTTAACTTTGAAACATGCCTTACCTCATGTATTAGCCAATGATTCCCATTCTGTAACTTAATCTTGATTCTTCCCTTTCCAACAATCTGACAGGGTTCGTTATCTGCTAAATAAACCAACCCAAAATCCCCTTGGACATAATCAAGAAAATAACTTCTATCAGTAGCATGAACAAGCTCCCTAAATCTAACACCTTAAGAATTATCAAGATATCAAGGCAGCACCAAAGCATCCTCATTAGATTTATTACTTACCACATTTTCCTCTTTAATTTCTTTTCCTTTTTGTCTCCTTTTATTTTTTTTTGAGACCAACAATCTTTCTATAAATGACCCAGCTTACCACAATACCAATAATCCCTCTTGTCTCTAGATTGGGACCTTATGTCCTTTGATTTTCCTTGTGACTTCCCATGATTTTCGGAATTGTTTCCTCTCCTTTTTTATGCCCCTACTTTCTACATTCAAAACACTGCCTGATGTGGATATTCCACCTGAGCTTTTCTTATGAATTTTCTCACTCAAAATAACACCAACATCATCATCAAATTTCAATGTATTCGAACTAGAAACAAAACAATAAC
>VDFB02370371.1:0-14142 GCA_007258455.2 Sequoia sempervirens | reverse complement strand
AACCACTAGAATTCCATTATGTGACTGTTCCTCAACCAAAGCAGATAGAGTAGTTTTCTGTTTGTTCATATTTTCATTTATGTCATGCATTTCAAGCTTAGTATGGTTGTTGGTTGATGTCCAACATTTATGTTATTCCTTTCCAAGCAACTTACTTTCAACATTGCATCTTTCTTAGCTCTAGAATAAAAATGGCTACTTTCAGTTTCTAGTGCACATATTGTGCTGACCCATTTCAAGTTCACATCCTTGGGTTGACAAGTTAAATGCACCTTCATGATGATTGAATGGCTATTCAATTTAGATGTCCAATCTCTGAATCACAGCTGTAAGAGCTTAGTTGTTAAATCATTGTAGGAGGCCAACAAGGGCTAAAAATATAATTATGTCAAAATTTATATAATTACATGAATCAAAGAACCAAAGATACTTATAGATGTGCATAGCCATATGAATACAAAGAAGACAAAGGTTCTATGCAAAATCTCTACAAAACCAAATACCCAAGAATAAAACCTACCAATATTTCCTAATGATCTAGAATATGGCCCAATATGGATCATCTATATCATCCCATCTTGTAATCATCAATAACTTGATGAAGTATTTGTGATCACTCCTTATCCAAATCTCTCAAATTATCTACAATCCAACCACTCACTTCCTCTTATTTCCATTTGGCCAAGAAATCCATGACCTTGTTCCACTCCTTAGGAATATGAGTAAATGAGATAACTTCAAACCTAGTAACTGAATGGAATTTTTGTTTAACCACCACAACTAACCTCCATGAGCAATCATAACATTTTCTTTTATTCAAGAGATTGAAAAGAATCATAGAAGCAACCTCACAAACAATTTTTTCCAACCACCAAGATAGTCTTTCTCAAGACCATAAAAAATATCCTAGGCTTCTATCTAATTATTGAAATGAAAACCCAAGGAGGGAGAAAATACAAACTGAATAGAACCAGTAACATCACAATCTATACCTTTGATTATAACAAGACTGAGGTTACCCCTAGAGGATCTATTCATATTTATTTTAAGGAAATCCCCAAGAGGAGGATGCCACTTTCTTGACCTATTCACATTCTTGGGAGACCAAGGCTAGTGTCAAAGCCAAATAAATTAATGAGGATTAAGAGATATCTCCAAAATATTAGCCACATGAATATTTGAAGAGGTTCAAGGGCCTTCTACATAGAAATTTTCCTTAAAATATCCTCTTTAAGCACACAATTAATTTTAAGCCAAGCCTAGATTATCCCATTTCTTTCATCCTAAAATATGTGTGATTCCTTTCCAACCATAATTTCTAAATGATGAAAGATAGACCCATATCCCATGTGGCTAAATGCAAGGCTCGATTGAAGTAGGTGGTCTACCCAAGTTGTTACAAAATTCAACTAGAGAGGTGGAGTGAGGAGTAATGTTTATTCCAAATCTACCACCAGATGTTCCAAACTTCAAAAGAGAAATGACATCAAAAGAGGTGATTCATATCTTCTTCACTTGATCCACATAGAAAACATATGGAAGGCCCCTAAAATCCTCTCTTCTAGATGTTTTCCCAAGTAAGGCACTTATTTTGACTCACCAATCATAAAATTAAATTGAATTTAGGTCAACTAAATTTATTCCAAATTTTCTCCCATACCAAGGATTCCACATTTCTTCCATACTAAATCTCCAAGGCTTGATATCCAAGATTGACCAAATACTCACCTTTTGGACTAAGGCCCCAAGAAAGAATATATGAATCCTCCAAATAACTACACAATCTACTAGCCAAAATAGAATCCAGAGCCTTCCTATCTTCCTTAGAACCTCCTATAAGCTAGAGATTAGGATCCTTCTAACCTTGGAGCTAGGTTCTTCTTGAAGAGATCTCATATTTAAAGTCTACCACATGATACCATCCTGCAACAAGGAAGGCATTACAAAGGGAACAAAGATGAGGAAAGTAAAACATAATAGAAGGATTATTGTGCCAAAAATCATCCTAAAAATTATATTTATTACTTTGATTAATAATCCAAAAAATATCCTGCTTGATAACCTCACACCCTTTTTCATAGTATTCTAGATCATTGGCCCTTTTCCTTTCGACTCCATTCATGGAACATCTTAAAAAAAAACTCCCAATTATTTTAAACTAAGGATCTAGGTCCCAGGCTACTTAGGGTTCTTTAACCATCTCAAGAATAACTTGGCATCTAAATCGTAAAAATTGAGTTAAAAAAAATGCAGACCAAGGCCGCCAACCTTATTTGAATGAAATACATTCTCCCAATTTAGAGGGATCCATTTTTGAGACTCAAAATTGTTGACACTAAAAATGGTCCTAGGCTTGCAAACACTATTTTTCTTCATTAATACCCTTTCGTCCTTAATAATTAAATAATTTTAATTATTTGATTATTGTCTAATGTCATATTTCTGCTATTAATTAAATAATTTTAATTATTTAATTAATTCATTTTTATCCTTAAATTACTTCTTCTCTTGATTAATTAAATAAATTTTATTTATTTAATTATTGTCACTTTCTACTCTAATTAAATAGCTATTTCAATTATTAATTATTCATTTACCCTTTTCTACCATAAATTAAATAAATATTATTTATTTGAATGTATTTCATGAATTTGGTTCTTTCCTCCCACTTTTGAATTTAAATTGGCTATTTCACCAAAAGTCAATCGGCATGATGTCTTCCACAATGCAGCACGTTGGCCATTTAATTGAATTTCATTTTCCTCTCAAACTGTAATAATTTTGGAGGGAATATTTGAATTTTCTCCAACACCCTTTTTTTGTGCTTAAACTTCAACAGTCCCTGATTCTTCACATCCTGAACCTAATTAACTCTTTGACTGAATTTTATTCATATCCAACTTACTGCATTCATCCCGTATCACACCCTTAATTTTAACATAACCTATTTCCTCATACCCAGTGATCCCATTCCTGCAGTCATCTCACGAATAATGTTATCATATTGGCTTTTAATCCTAGCCCTTCATTCCAATTTGGATTTCTATAAAATACACCTATCATTGTCATTTCTACATTTTGACATCTTATGCTACCTAGACTACTTTGATTTCAAGTGCACTTAAGGAGACAACTACAATCTTCAATATTTTTCTATCATTGTCATTAGGCTATTATTGCATACTCAAATTTTAGGGCAATCAAGTACATCAAGCAAAATGGAGAAGGAAAATAGAGGTGAATCAACCATGGCATAGGTAATATTGCTTTATATGTTATGTTTCTATGTTGATTCTGTACTGCTTTTGCCTAGGCCTACATTTCAGCTTCAACCGGTTTCATGAATCTTTAACTCCTGGTTTCGTTCCGAACTACATTGGCAGTCCATTTAAATCTAAACCCCATTCGGGCTTGTTCTTCAGAAATTGAAGTTTTAGGTCCGGAACTAATAATGCGAGTCCGAACGACGATTCCGCCAAAAAGCTAGAGCATTGCAACCACGTTCCCAACTGCATCCCGAAAATGGAGGGAAAACTCACTTGTCAGTTCACCTCTGGGTGGTTTTTCTATTTATTTTTCGCCCTCTGGCTCTTCAGCCCAACATCCTAATGGATCACAACGATCTACACGCCTCATGGAGCCAATTTTAGCTGATTCAAGCATTTTTGCCTCTGCAGAACTAATTGTTGATTTCCACCATAACTACTTTCAAACACCAAATTATAGTCGACATTTGAATTCAATACGGCCGCACCGGCTTTCAAAATCATGAACTTTTAGTTCGTTACGGAACCCGCGATTCCCGCACCGCATCGTTGTCTGCTTTTTTAGAATTGATGGTTTTTTGAATTTTCGCCTTTATGTCTTTTGCATTTGGTAGATTAGGGGATTTTTTGTTACTAATCTATGGTTTACAACATGTGGCTTATCTTGGAGGAGACATTTGCATTTGGAATTGCTAACTTGTTGTTGGTTTTGTTTTGATTTTGCAATATCTTTTGGTTTATTCACACTCATTAGGCTTAAAATTAACTTGCATTTATATTCATGGGCTTAAAATGAACAACAATCTTGCATTTCTCAATCATTTGAGTTAAAAAAAACTTGCATCTTCACACTCATTTTTTATTAAAAAGAACACAACTTGCATCAAGTGTCTTTGCAACTCTCACATTTCAATTTGGGGCTTAAAAAGAACCATTGTCTTCATTATCTTGTGATTTTGTACTTGTTTTGAGGTGTGTATTCTCTTCCCTCGCACCTTGAGTGATCTTGGGAATAAAAAAAAATTCTTGAAATTTTCACTATCACACCACATATTTGGTTTTGCTTAAGGTTAATTGAACTCTTGCTAGTGTTAGCCAAGTACATTGTGTATGCTCTCTCCTTGCACCTTGAGTGATCTTGGAGATGAAAAAAAAATTGTGCTTGTCTTTCTTTTGTTATACCCCATTAGAGTGGGCCTACAAAAGTGGGATACATCTGTACGCAGAACTCCTTGGTGACCCCAATTGATTTTTCCCTCATGCCGGTATATAAAAGGATAAGGTGAAAGCCAAGTCTGAACTACCTTGTCACCCAATCATTCTGCTTGTTGGGAGGTAAGTTTCTGAGTTGTGACTAAAAGAAAAACTAGTTATAGGCCCACCCTCTATGATTTATTTTTTATTGGTGTCACGCTCGATGTAGGGGATGCACACTGTACCTTGAAAGTTACCATATGGCTCCCTTGAGATGAGACGAAAATCCTAGATGTTGCATAAATTACTTGTTTATACTTGTAGCTTTTCGAGGAGAGGGTTATTTAGGTTATCCTTCCATTCTAGGAGGTCCCTATCCATCCTCTCTCAAAAAAAAGAGTTGCAAACATCCCAAAAGGGTGTCCCTCACTTGCATCAATGAAGATTCCAAGTTATGGGCCCGAAGGTCACGCCATTGGCCATTGACCATAGGATAGGCAAGTGTTTTATGTGTGTGAATTGTCTTCGATTTGTGTTAGACCCATGGAAATTGAGGTGAATAACCTCTGAACATACACATTACAATCACACATTTTGAAATTTAGACCAACCAAGACACTATTTTCAGACTGTTTGTTGTGTTTACCATCAAATTTCATAAAACTAGAAAAAAATGACCAAAATCAGTAAAAATAGGACAAAAACAAGTTGTTCACCACAATTTATTCTCAAAATGTTGCATCTACTAAAAACCAAAACACCACAATTGTTGCTCAGAACACCGCAATTGTTGCTCAAAACACTGCATTTGCTAGTTGATCAAATTTTTAGGGAATTCTGGAATAGTCTCATTTCTAATCAAATCTTGACTGTTATCTTGATATCATGCCACATACTTACAATTCTCAGATCTTTCATTCCATCCCATCCATTTGGCTTGCCATTACATTAGTTGCATACATCATAGGTCAAACTTTTGGTTACCTTTTAGTTGCATACACCTTTACAAACCTTAGATTTAGAAATTTATCAAACTTTAGATCAGACCATAGTCACAAATTTAGATTATCTTGACCTTGTCCTTTCAAATCAATTTAGTCCTTTATCCTTTAGGTTGGTTCTTTAAACTCACAGGCCTAGTTTGAGGCCACCTTGTCACTTGTAATCATTTTAGTCTTTGCTAATTAGATTTGTCACTTTGACTATCTTACTTTGGTTGACAACCTTTTTCTTATGTTTACAAAAAAGTGCTTAGTTTTGGGTGAAATCACAATAGTGTCTCTCACTTTTTGCCCAAGATGGACTATTTCAAGAAGATGATGACCTTTACAACTATACTAGCAACATAAACTTTGGCTCCTCTTCAAATGAAGCACCTAAACCACATAATCCTTTTTAAAAATAAAAGACCAAGGACATAACTGAGGATGAAATAGAGGCAACTTCCCAAGATCTAGAAGTAGCATGATTTGTCTGAGATAGTATCCCTAGACCCACAAATATTTCTAGCAAAAAATTTGCATAGTGGAGCTAAAATACCCCATGGCTTTGATGTTAACACCCTTCAAGTAGAACCCACACCAAAAAAGGAGACTAGACAAATCCAACGACATGAAACAACTACTCCTAAACGTTCTATCTCACAAATCAATGCTACTATGCCATTAGGAGGGTCAACACAAGACTCCACCACAATTCACACATTATTTGGAACATAAGCCATGACACAAGCAATGGCACAATCAATGACACAACCCTTTAATACTATATTTAATCCATTTGGATCATCATCTCATTCCATGGGTGCATCATAATCAAATCCTTTTGGTAAAAATAAGAGGAAAAAGGTTCATATTCATGGACCCAAGACACTAATAAACACTTCAAACACCAATACATCACAAGGTCCTAATACAAGAATTCCCCAAAAATAAACACACAAGGGCCTTTCAATCGATATAGCAACCAAAACACACAAGATCAAAATACTCCCAACCTATTTCAAATGCAATCCAATATGAACACCTCACACATACCTCAAAACCCACATATCCAAACTCAAACCCCATATATCCAAACTCAAACCCCACATATACAACCTCAAATTCCACACATGTCCAAAATAAAATTATGTCATACACTCATAACATCCCAAATCAAAACATACCATATACACCTAGAGTCAACACCAACTCATCCAACTGACATATTGGATTGAAAAACACAAACATGGGCCCCTATCACAATGCAGATGCAAAGGCCATGGACATGTCACTCAATATGATGTTTTAGCCAACCAAATCTTGTCTTATAGAAACAAGTGGAAAATATGCAAATATCGACCAAACAAACTTACTCAACACAAGAGATTTCCATACCCATTTGACAGAAGTTTATACATGCCTCCCTTTCTTCCTAACTATGTCATGCCAAATTTGCCTAGGTATAGAGGAAAGGGAAATCCCATTGAACATGTAAGAGATTTCCACCCGACTTTGATAGAAATTGCATCCGAACAGACATATCTTATAAGACTATTTCCTAGGAGTCTCATGGGACAAGAACTAGAATGGTTCACCCATCCATCTAAAAGCATAAGAACATGGGACGAACTAGCTGACAAATTTATCACTCACTTTTCCTATAACATTGAAAATGGCATTACCATAGCAACACTATGTCATACCAAACAAGAAGAGGGTGAGTCATTCATAATGTTCTTCCAACTATGGAGGAGCTTGGCTAGTCGATGTCCTATTGAGATTCCCAAAAACTAAAGGATTGTCATGTTTGTGGAAAACTTGATCACAGACCTAAAATTTCAATTGCAGGCACATTGTTGCACCATATTCAACAACCTAGTGGAAAAAGGCACAATACTTGAGAAGGCCATTATTGAAAAAGGGGAACTTAAGACATACAACAAAACTCAAAACACCCAAGCAACTGTTGTCACCTAGAATTGCATCGTGTGCCAAGTTTACAAGAAACTAAGCATTCTAGAGCAACATGGGATCATCTCAAGGCTGTGGGTCACCTATAGCTGAAATGAACCTTTGGAGAAGGCCAACTTCCTTTGGGTATCAGCTAAACTATTGTTTCTTTGAGAGGAAAGAGGGAAGAGATACATAAATTAAAGGACTACACTAGGGTGATACACCGAACTGGTGGGAAATCATGAAATGAACACAAGAAGAACATACACTTGAAGGCCTAATTGCTATTCTCAGAGCAAACTTCTTTCAGACTTAATGCTTTAGTCCTAACAGGTCTGGCCCACATACACATCTCAGGAAGGAAAGATTAATCTCACAGCTCTAAGATATGAATACAAAATTATAAAACACAGTTAAAGACTTGCATATTCAAAAGAAAGATACAGAAATGAGAATCAATACAAACATGAACACAAGCCTCCAAGGTAAACTCTGTGTTGTATTCAAGATTCCAGCCGAGTTACAAAAAACATGCATTGAATGAAAAAGGATTGATTGAAAATCACTAACTCTTCAGATTGTGTCATCAGAACTATTTACAAAAAAGGCAAAAAATGCCTTATATACAGACCGATATCAGCCCATTAGGGCTTACAAAAATATCCTCATTCGGAAAAAGATCTATCGCAGATCTTTTGATCAAAATTAATGTTGAAGCCCTTGCGTTTCCATGACGGTGAAGGGTCATCTCTGAGGAAGCCTTCTTCAGATATCTTCAGCTACTGCATTCATTATGATGCTGTCATCGTGTTCAATTGAGCTACCTTGGCTACACCTTGAATGCTCTGAGCCTGCAATAGATACATGTCACCGTTCATCCCTTTGACATTCCTTAGACTACCACGGTTGACCCCCAAACCTCTCTGATTGATTGAGTGAACTACACGCAGACTCCTGGGTGGTCAAATTATTTAGTTGAATCGCATCTCGGCAAGACACTAGAAGTGTCTCACCGATGCGATCAAACCCCTTCGCAAGCCTCAGCAAAACATGGAGTCATCGCTAAGAGCTCCCAACGAGGCCAAAAGATCATATCAATGCTACTAGAGCCATCGACAAGACACCGTTTATCGCCAGGAGATCAGTGGGCTAATGAGTCATGCAGAGATCCCCCACTGTCACTGAGACCACATGATATCGGTAAGACATCCTATCGGAAGCCCCACAGTCATACCGAGTCCTCTTCTGTCATATCGGCATATACCTTTGTCGCCAAGACACACTTCATCGCTGAGACTCTATATCAAAATCTCCTTGCATGCTAAAAGTTCACTCGAGTTCAGAGAGCTCCTGCTTGGTCGGGAAGACGTCCTATCGGCCCCATCTTCATTATGTTCGAGCTCTTCTTTTCCTTCGCTGAGACTCTCGCTGGTCGAGAAGAGGTTGTGCTGAAGGCACTTCAGCTTTGGTGAGCACACGATTTGTTTCACTTTGGCAAGACTCCCAGTGAGACCCCTTGCATCGCCATTACCCCTTGCATCACCAAGACATTACGTAGAACTCCCCCTCCTCCTAACAAATTCCTTTTTGTTTTGAAGGCTTCGCTATTTGGTGAGACTCCCACCAAGGTATGAACCCTCAGCTGACTTCCTTGCTTTCGGCCTAACTCCCACCAGTTGGGAAGAAGTCTTCCCGAGCTCCTTGTGCTACGTCGAAGGCTCTTCTGTTGTCGGTGAGACCCTACCTTATCGTCGGGACATCTTAGCAAAATTTTCATCACACCAAAGGCTCTTTGAGTCGGGGTGACATTTTTTTCTCGACAAGAGATTTCATCGAGAAACTTTCCCTTGGCCGAAATCACCTTTTCTTTCCTCCTTGGAGGCTCCACTACTCGGTGAGACTCTTGCCGATAACACCTGGTATGTCGCCAGGACCTTTTGTTGTCGGCAGAATCTCCGGGTGACATCCTCAACTATTGGTGAGACCTCTTGAGTTTTGGTGGGGCCTCCTTCCGATCGACAAGACTTCTTCGCTCACCGAGACTCTATAACAAGCCCTTGACTTTTACCGAGCTCCATTCGGTTCAGGGAGACATTGTGAAATCGCTGAGATATTTCAGTGATATCACCTAGTCTTACCAAAGGCCATCTTCACTTTATGCCAGGGAGATTTTGCTAGCCAGACCTGTCCCGAGACTTGCTTCTTTTGATTATCGAGGAGACCCTATGACTTTGGTGAGACTTCTTAGCGAAGCTCGCTTACTTTTCTAAGATCTTTCAACTTCGACGAGACACGATGCGTTCACCGAGACCTTTTGTTGAACAAAACAACCTTCACCGAACTGAAACTCGTTGTCGCTAAAACTCCATCCGATATCTTGCCGACAAGGACCATATGCTAACCCCACTCACTGTGACACTCCTGGGGTCTCAGCGACTATGCCCTTAAAAGATTTTCATGTTGAATCTGAACAAGGCATGCTTCCCAACTGAGCTCCCTGTGACCTATCATCAAATTGATGACCTTTTCCCTAGGAAAAATGCTCAATTTGGCCTTCTCGAAACTGTTAAACACAATTTGTCTTGCCTATTGAGCCAGAGGGTAAAATTTTAGGCAACAATTATGGCGACCTTTGCTAGATGTTTGCCTGCTAAACATGAGAACCAGTGACTAGGCGTATCCATTGGGCATGGAGTCATTTAGAAAACTCAAAGAACAAATAAAACACCAACCCGCGCATGGCCCCGACCTCATGAGATTTATAGGACACAACAAGATGCCAAAACGACAAGACAGGGGAAACAAAAAGAGAAAATATACACTGTGCTGAAATAGCACTTATGGAAAACATAAATCCTAAGCTATTATGTACAATAGATACATCGGTCAGATTTGAAAATAGGGCTTAAGGTGTATCCCAATTACTGGGATAGGAAGCATTTCACCCTCTGTCATAGTTAATTGATATGCATTGTGCTCTTTATAGCCTGTGATAATAAATGGACTAGTCCACATATTGTCGAACTTGGTGTGATGGCCTGCTCTACTTTTCAGAACATCCCATTTGAGCATGAGGTCTCCCTCAAAAAAATTTCTGGTAGCCTTCTTATCAAAAGTCTTCTTTGTCTAGAGTTGATGATCCTCCAAAGTTTTCATTGCTCTATCCCTTGATTCTTTGAGCTCCATGAGCTCCACATACCTTATAGACATGGGGTCTTGCTCCTCAAACATCTCCAACTGGCAGACAATATCAAGAGCCAGAAGCTCCACAGATAGTGGCAATCTTACCTCTTTACCATAGACCAACATATATGGCGAGTTACCAACAAACCTCTTAGGGGTCACTCTGTCTGCCCAAAGTGCATTCTTTAAACTACTGGGCCAGGTCCTTTGGTTGTCCTCTATGGTTCTTTTAATAATTCTGATGAGGTTTTTATTTGTGCTCTTAGCTAGGCCATTACCTTAAGGGTAATAATTTGAAGATGTGCTCAAATGAATGCCATGGTTAACAGCCCAGTCGGTTACCCTTAGACCCGTGAATGCAAGGGCATTATCAGATATGATGGAGTCAGGCACTCCAAACATGGTGACTATATCTTCATAGAAGTTCAACACTGAGGATTCTTTTGCTTCCCTCAATGCAACCGCTTCTGTCCATCTTGTAAAATAGTCAGTGGTTGTAAGTACCCATTTGTGACCAAAACTAGAAGGTGGATTTATTGGTCCAATAAAATCAATGCCCCATCTCATGAAGGGCTGCTCCACTTGAATTGGATGAAGGAGCATAGCAGGTAGCTTTTCCTTTCCTAAAAATAGAGCGCATTTGATACACTTCTTTGCCCAAGCATACACATCTTTGAACAAGCTGGGCCAATAGTAACCAGCTCTCATAACCTTCCAGTCAATAGTTATGGGAGCAAAGTGACCTCCTGCAGCTCCATCATGAAACTCATGAAACACTTTTTCAATTTGGTCCCTGTGAATGCATCTTAATAGGACACCATTCAGATCCTTCTTAAAAAGAACATTTCCCATCAGCACATATGGTATGGACTGCAGTCTAAAGTATCTTCTTTTGGCTCTGTTCAGACCTAATGGGCATTGACCAGTTTGTAAAAATTGGGTCATATCTTGGACCCAATTAGTTATCCCTATGGGCACATCATCCTGAGCATTCTGAGGCTCATTTGAATTGGAAAGCATAGCATCCTTTTCTAGTTCACTTTCACTACTCGACCCTAAAGCAAGCTGTTCACAAAGGCCTCTGCCTCTAACTAGTTTAGTGACGCTGATATCTACATCATACTCCATGACCTTAGTGATCCACCCTGCTCTTTTTTCATTCAGATCCTTATTCAATAAGAATTATTTCACACTTGAGTGTGCCACCATGATATGAATTCTATTATGAGAGACCAAAGGCTTGAATTTCTTAAGGCTCCTAATCACACCAAGAATGTGCCTCTCCACAAAGGAGTATTTCTGTTCATAGTCGATCAAACCTTGACTGAAAAAGGCTATTGGTTGCTCTAGATTCTCTTGATTTTTTTGAACCAATATTGCAGAAATGTTACTCGTGCTACCATAAGCATACAGATAAAAATCTTTAGAGAAGTCAGGGTTTACCAATGTCGGAGCAGATGCTAAGGCCTCCTTGACCTTTTCAAAACTATTTTTGGCATCCTTTGTCCAACTGAAGACTACATTTTTCTTTAACATAGCTATTAAAGGCTGTAACAGATTTGGAACATCAGGGATGAATCTTCTTAGAAAGTTGATCTGGCCCAGAAAGCTTTGTAGACCCTTCTTGTGATTGGGTAGCGGCAACTCAAGTATGGCTCTGACTCTTTCAGGGTCAATAGTGATTCCCTGCTTTGACACTATGTGTCCTAATAGTTTCCCTTCGTGGACAACAAAGATATTCTTCTTTGGATTGAGGGAGATACTGAACTCTCTGCATTTTTCAAACACTTGCCTAAGATGTAAAAGATGTTCACCAACATTCTTGGAATATACTGTGATATCATCTAGGTAAATCAATATGATTTTGTTGATCAAACTTTGAAATACCATGTCCATGGCTCTCTGAAATGTGGCACCAGCATTGGACAAACCAAAAGGCATCCTCTTGTATGCCATGGTGCCTCATTTAGTCATAAAAGTAGTTTTAAACTGATCTTCTTCTTTAACCAGCACCTGATTATACCCTGAGAAACCATCTAATAAGGAAAATCTTTCAGAACTAGCAACCTCTTGCAAGATTCATTCAATGGAGGGCAGTGGGTAGTGGTCTTTCAAAGATGATCGGTTAAGGTCCCTAAATTCTACGCAAAGTCTTATCTCACCACTTTTCTTTCTAACCGGTACAAGATTAGAAACCCATGAAGTGTGCTTGATAGGAAAGATAATACCCACCTTGACTAGTTTAGTCAGTTCTTTAATCATTAGGGGCTCAAGTTTAGGATTCAAGGGCCTTTGTTTCTGCCTTACTGGCTTGGCATTAGGTTCTAATTCAATTGTATGCTGATTAATATGGGGATCGAATCCTTTCAAATATGAATACTCCCAAGCAAATACATCATGAAATTCTTGGCACAAAGCAACAAAAGCTTGTCTATCTTCAGGTGAACAAAATTTTCCTATCTTAAGGAGCTTACCCTTGAAAATCTCCAGCTCTTCATAGTGCTCCTATTTGATTTGTAAGCCAGCTTTACCCTTTTTGAGCTGATCATCAGTACTGAAAATTGATTCTAAGGTAACCAGGGCTTTGGGAAATTTGTTTGTCTTCAGCTATATGACCTAATCACCATACTCCTACTTGAGTTTTGCTTGATTCACCATGGAGAACTGATCTTCCTCAAGCAGGAAAGAAAGGATCTGCTCATCACTGTCAAAGACTTGCCAGTGAATTTTGTTGTTAGAAATTGAGGGTCTAACTACAACCTTCACATACTATTGCACCTCTTTTCTGATGTCATTTGGAATATCAAACTGTGCTCCAATGGCTGCAAGCCTATCAACATGCTTGCTTTGATTTCTTGGGATAGACACTAAATTAAAGGCATCAAATTCCTCAAGCATGTTCCACACTTTATTTCTATAAGACTTCAGTGTGTCATTTTTAGCCACATTCAGGCCCCTCACTTGATTAACAACTAATTCGCTGTCCCCATGGACTTTCAAGTTAGTTATTCCTCTCTTTCTTGCCCACTCTAGACCTTGAACAAGGCCTTCATACTCAGCAGTGTTATTGGAGCATGCAAAAGCAAAATGGAATGCAGAGTAGTACCTATCACTTTGTGGAGAAATCATCATTGCACCTCCTCCCTCATGCATTTCTAGAACCATCAAAGAACATCTCCCAAAGTCCTTTAAGCGGTTGCAATAACAAATCTGCATCTTTGTCCAAGTTTGGAATCTTTGTATCAGGCTCAAGAATAACATAGTTTCCCATACCAACATCTTGAATGAGGTCTACAGGACTATCCGATACATTTTCAACCGCCCATTCATGCAGCAGCACGTCAAGAACAACTTCTGATTGGAGTTCTTGAGCAGCAGCTAGTTCATTATCAGTAAAAACAACACAATTTGCATTTGCAACAGAAGGAGCAACATTGATGGGGCTTGGGTTATATGGCTCAATGTGGTCTTTGGCCAATCTTTCAGACTTGATGGTAACCTTAGTGCCATATCTTGTTCTAAATAGCATATGTGACCAATCGGCCGACACATAACCACTTATC
>VDFB02370370.1:0-17956 GCA_007258455.2 Sequoia sempervirens | reverse complement strand
ATGTTATAGGTCTTCAAGAATTGCTCCTAAGACTGTAGTAGATCTCCATCTCCCTAATCATGAACACAAACTAGTCAATCAATGTCATGTTCAATCAAGATTATCAGTCAATCAAACTAATGTGCAGTCATTCAAATCAAATCAATCAGAACAATCAACATCTCATTCAATCACCCCATCATTCCTTGCCTATCATGAGGATGATTTGCTATCAATCAACCCATCGTTCCTCACTTATCATGAGGATGATTTGCTATCAATCAAACTATCGCTCCTCGCCTATCCTGAAGATGATTTTCTATCTATCAAGCTATTGTTCCTCACCTATCATGAGGTGATCTGTTATCAATCCTAGCATCATTCCTCGCCTATCATAAGGACAATCTACTATGAATCCTACCATCATTCCTCACCTATGATGAGGACAATATGTTATCACTTCTATTATCATTCCTCGACTATCATGAGGACGATACAACACTGGTTCTATCATTTGATTCTTTCCTATCATGAGATCAAATCATCACACAAAACATCAATCGAACACTGCACATACCACAATTTGACTAAAATCAATCCAAAACATGACAAATCAATGACTCCTAGACTTCAAGGACATCTTGCAAACATCTCCTTGAAGGATTTCTGCAATCAAACCCTAAAAAATGGGTCAAATGACAAGCTAAACCACCTTAAATCAACAAGAATGACAAATTTCTAAGGAAACAAGAGGTGCCTTTTGGGACCCCAAAGGTGCCAAAACTCTTAAACATGCTCAAAAACACTCAAAAATGACAAAAACATCACCCGAAAGTGCATAAATGACATCCCATAAGCCACAACATCTATCTATGATAGTCAGAATGCTTCTAAATGGCAAGAAAATGACTAAAAAAGAGGCTTCTCATAAAGCATACTATAGGTCCAAAGGCAGCAGGCTGCTCAGGTTGACGAAGACACTCGAAACGATGCTTGTGGTATGGGATCACCATCTTTCTCTATGCTCTCTAATCTTCAACTTCTCCAAACTCAAAATGTAAAAATGAATCCCATTTTTACCATTTTCACCTTTTAGGGGTAAAATGGAGGGAATTATGGTGGGATTTATTTCCCATTTTTACCAAAAAGGAGGGGTAATTAATCAACACTATTCAAATAAAGAGCTTGCAACTCAATTTTGAGAGATAAATCGTGTCTGACATGAAAGCTTCACTGAATCGACATTGGATCATCATTACATCATCACAACACTTATCACATCATTCAACACTTCATTTTCACATCCTTATATTCACCGATTTATCTCTTGAGGGGGAACAACATCCATCAATACCTAAAATTCAAAGCCCAGGGCATCAAAATATTGCATCATCCAGGGCATCAAAATCTTGCATCATCTAGCGCATCGAAATATTGCATTTTATGGGGCATCAAAATCTTGCATCATCTGGGCATCAACATCAAAATCTTCTGTGAAGTGACGTGTAAACACATCACTTCAAAGAGGGAAAAAATGTATACACCTGAAAATGGTCATCATATGCAATTAATTAAGTACAACTATTTGATTAGTATTTCAACTACATATAAATAAGGTCTTCCTTTATTTATATTGTTCGCTTTCCTTTTAATTCTCCTAATTCACATTCTCCTAAATTAAATAAACAAAAAACCCTAAACCTGTTTATTTAATTAATCTTCCCTAATCCTGATTAAGAGTTAGAGCACATTTCTACAACTTTTTGTGTGCCACCTCATAAAGGTCACATGAAAATAAATAAGCCTAATTATTAATTAGAATTATCCTCACACACTTCCACCAATGATAAAAAGCACATGGCTTTATTCACCCACACTTCCAACAAATTTGGATCACATGGGTCTTTGTTTCACACACTTGGAATCCCATACACTTGACATGCTTCCAATTTCTCAAGGGATTCTCTTCACACACATGGCATGTTGTCCTTGGTCAAGGGGACAACATCCTGATTCCTTTCATCTCCAGCATCTATCTTGTCTCCTTTGAATTTGAACCATTGATAGGTGCCACCTCACAAAATGCTTGTGAAACTCTATGAATACACCCCTTATCCTTTTCATTATGATCCACCTTTTGAGTAATGTTATAATGCTATTTTGAAATACAAATTGGAATAGTTTTATAATGCCATTTTTCATCCACACTTTGAGCATTGTTACCATGTAGGTTTTTTGTATGAGCTTGAAGCTTTCATTGAGTCTTATACTTAGTTTTGATATCATGTGTTACTTTGCATTCTCATCTTAGATTAATTAATTGCTTCATAGTTACATTTTATCATCCCCATTGCATCATAGTTACATTTTAGATTAGTTTTTTTTATGTTTTCATTTGAGCATATACATAATCATGGATAGTTTATTTTAGTTTCATATCATCTCACTCATCTCCACTTCTTCATCTGTCATCAACATCATCCTTCATTTATCGTTACATCCATTATCCTTTCCATTGTTTTGTTTCATTTAGAATCATACCACTAATCATTCCACCACACATTTGAACATAGAAATCATTTTAGCTTGCATATTAAGCATCAAATCTCATTTTCTAGGTAGTCATTTTAACAACCTTTGTGCCCATAGAAATATGCAGGCCAAATGGTTTAATAAATCCCTAGAAATAGATAACAATGATACATATTTGAAAGGTTTGATTTTATTATGAATAGATTAGTTTTACTTTCTTCAAACATTGAATGTAAACTATCTCATTAAGGTTTGTGTTGACATTAGAATAACTCTCCACACATTTGACACACATAGTTTCAAAAGACGAGGCTCTCTGAGCCTCACCTTGGATTTATTACACATTAGTTTATGCATTTTCATTAGCAATGAATATTTAGACGATCTTTAAAAATCTCATTGAATATAAAGATGATAATAGGAAGCTAAAAAATTGAGTATATTTTGTTTATGGAACATAAACCACAAGGTTTGTCACTCTAATGCTAAAACCAAGTCAAATGAACCCCTAACACCTACTAGAAAAGTAAAAACATGCCTTTCTTTCAAATTCACAAGAAAGTATAAAACTTTTGAAACCACACATGCATGTTATGAAAGTGTATGGTAATCCTACTTATAGCAGAAGTTCACATGATAAGCTAACCAATGGCACTATATTGTAGGATAAACCTACTTGTGGAATTCATTTAAGAGGTAAGGGATGCCTCTTAGTGGAATTTTGAGTCTTGGATTAATCCATAGTGCTAAAATTATTTTTAGTGTTCTTCCCTTGCTATTATATTTATCTCTACAATTTATATTTAATATTCAATGCATATATTAATTTACCTTATTAACTCACCTTAGGTACATTTTTTTGTCGGTCAAAGTTGTCTTGATTTACCCTTTCCTGTGTTTGGAAATAATCCTTTTTTTACTTCTTTGCATCCTTCAAAGATCTTGATCCATTACTAGATATTACCCTTTCCAAGCAACATAAATACATTAGCTATCTATTTGAACTAAAGTTACGTATACATCATTCCTTATCACATATTTGATTAAATTCATTCATCATATGATACTTTTGTATGAAATCTCAATCTCATTTTCTCGCATGCATTCCTTACTAGGTTGGTTAGTTGTCAATTCAAATTTATAAAGCACATTTATTACAATAATTATTCAAAATAGTACATAAAATAATTAAAATATTAAGCATGTAATTATGTACAATTATTGATGCTCTCCTATACCCTTAGAACTTGAATATATATGTCTTTTTCAATACACAATTTTTTAACATGATCTTCTAAGAGAGTAATAAGTAAAGATTAATCCATAATATCCATCAATGGTTCTAATGCTATATAATACTTAACAATGTTGTCCAATACATCAAATGATTCACTAACCTAGCATAATTGAACTAATCAAGGAGCTAAAAATTTGTAGATGGAGTTGGGCCTTACATAGTCTATAGGAAATAATGTATGACCATCCAAGGGAATCCATAAAAATACCATATTATTTCAAATTCTCTTGATACAATCATTCTATATAAACTATGGGTATGTGCAGGATCATCATGGAAAAAAAATAGGCCCTTAAGTGGAAAAAAATTTAGAAAAATCAGAGTTAGGAAACTTGATGTAAAAATTTAAATAAGTTATCTCTATTATTTCAAAAATATGTAAGAATATAATCTATATCAAATTTAATGTATTTTCTAAACTATTAGGTTTATTTATAAAAGGAAAAAATCTATTTGGTGAAAATTTGAAATTTTAATGCATTAGTACTTAAGTTTTAGGGAAAAAAATAAGTAGGTATCTGTCTCACCACCCTAACCACAATAAAATGATAATATTTTTTTATAAGATTTTAGATATAAGTAGAGGAATCATGTTTGGATGTGATGCATATTTTTTTGTAATTAATTTCCAAGTAAATAATTAATTATGAATTTTTTATTACAAATTTTTAAAAATATCAAAATTTGTATGTCTGACCACCTTAACTTGGTCAAAACTTCATGAAATTCAATTTATTTTTTTAGTCCTATGGTATGTGAAGCATAAAATGTGAGACATATTTTGGATTCAAAAAATGTGAAACCATTTGAAAGCTATAGATATTTTTCAATCAGCCTATCAGTTAGGACTTTACTTGTAATTCAAATAGAAAAGGAATAATAATTATTTATTAAATTCAAAGTAAAGCATAATTTATATTGGTGGAAAGTTGAGAATCTCCTTTAAAAACCCTTTTTGTTTCATCAATTTTGGGTAAAAAATCTCGTCAGCCATATACCCTACAAATACCCATCATATCACCACTTTTTGGCCCATCATGATCCTGCACATACCCCTATATATTTTGAATTTTGGCCCCATGTGTGTAGGAGCATGACATAGCATACTGTACCAAGACCCTAATTGGAGAGTTGCATCGAGAACCGCTGCATCTAGCCCCTGAGTGGAGAGTTGTGAGACTTCACTAGATGAGTGCTACAAGGCCATTGAGTCGAGGAGGAAGACTAGGAACCATTTAGTAGGAGGAAAGCCAGAGTGAGAGGTGAGGGCACTCAGAAAGGTAAAATCGACCAAGGGACAATGACTGTAGATTAGTTTTCCCCCACATTTAGAAATATTGTTGCAAGTACAATGATTTAAAAAGTAGGAACAAATAACATATAGTTTAGAAGGATATTCCCTGAGCACTTCGAAATTGTTCTTGATACCAAACTATGGAACCGTATAATAGTGTGACATAGATAAGTATTTTAAATATGCACTCACCTAACAATGGAAATTTGGTGGCCAAATAAATTAAGCATATCTTGTGATAAATGGTAATTACTAATTAGCATATCTTAATCTTTAAAACATAACCATAAAGAGTAGCCTGCTCTCAAATTAGAATCTTCCAAACTTGAAGTTAATGGATCCCCTTAAATCATATTCACAAAATTTCTTATAAACTAAGATCTATTTTACATCTTAAAAGATTCATCCATAAGTTATAACCATTTGACTATTGTGTGAGATCAATCCCTATAGCCTAGGGATGTTAAACCTGCTAATACAAATACATCAACACAAACTACTCACAAAAGGATACTATTTCATACTTTTTCTTGATATCAAAGTTTCAAACCATGAAACCCTAAAATAGTGTGCCAAATATAAGGATCTAAATATGCACTCCCCTACTAATGGAAACTTAGCCAAAAAACTTGTGCATAATTTTGTGAGAAATGGTAATTAGCACACCTAAATCTTTAAAATCTTATATTGTGCAATCATAACCACAGAGTAATCCTGTTATCAAATTAGAATTTTCCAAATTTATAGAAGTTAATGGATCCCCTTGAACATCACATTCATGAAATTTCTTAAAAGCTAAGGCCCATTATACATCTTACAAAATTCACCCATAACTATTCTGACCATTGTTTGAGATCAATCCCTAAAGCTTAGGATCATTAAACCTTGCTAATACAAATATGGAAAATACACACAACTCTTAATGTACTAAATGGTACAAACCCACATAAAATATCCAATAAAACATATTCATAGCCTATCTGATTATGCCAAATTCATCAATTGATCCACATAAATGATAGGAACAATCATATGATTTACATTTTGTAATATTCATCTACCACATAGTAGCACACACCTAAAATGAAAGATATGGGCAAGTGATCTATGCAACATTGAACCCACTTGACAGGATTGAACTACTTTTTAGTTTTGTTAAAATAGTATAAAGTTACCAATGACAAAGGAAAATGTCTTTCTATGAATACAAATAAATCATCTCATAGGCCAGCCATGAATTCTTGTCATAGATAATGAGGAAAACCTTGAAACCCTAAAAACATGTACCTTACAAATAAATCCAAAACTCCTTGCTAACACAAAGCATTATACCAAATTTATCCAAAAAGGAAATTAAACGTATGTACTCAAATCCACATCATATTTTCTAAAATCTAATATCATTTTGCATTTTTGTAGTATTCATCCAAAATCCACAACTACACAAAAGCAGAAAAAAACAACCACATATCTAAGTTGAAAATAAGAACTGGGATCTATCTGACATTAAACCCCATTTCACAAAACATGACTCTAATAACATGATTTACAAAGTAGGAACAATATCATTGAATCAAATTTCAAAATAATGCTTCATAGAGGCCTAACTATGCCAAGGTGCTCTTGCACTAGTACAAGACATGAAAAAAAGAAAAAGAGCCATTAAATTTTTTTGAATATTTCACTGACTCAACCAAACCTCCAAAAGAACAGTATAGATGCCAACACCAAGGAAAGCCCAAAAGAGAACACTAATGAAAGTGGACTTTTCTTTTTCAAGTTCCAAAAGAGTATAAATGGTTTGAAGATGTTGTGGGTGCCTGGAAAATGGTGAAGGAATGTTGGATAGGGAGGGACCCAACTAGCCTCTTTAACTGGATTCTTAAGAAAGAAAGAAACTCTGATACATTTTGGGGTTCTTTTGAGTAGGGCCCATCTTTTATTATTTTATTTGGGGTGCCCAAAAAACCATAGGGGTAGAAACATGTGGAGCTTAATCATTAAAGGCAAGGAGTCTATACATTTAGAAATAGACTGAAAGGATGGTTGCATGAGGGGCTATTTCACATCAAAGGTGGTCCAAAAAATTTCATAGACTAACTAAATAGACACCAGTACTACCTCAGAGGAACTATTTTCTTCGAGGAAGGTGGTCCAAAAAAAATTATAGATAGGTACAAAAAGTAATAGCAACCTTCTACCAACTAACCCAATCAACCTCCAAGAAACAAGACGATGATTCCTCTAGATGTTCTCAAAACCCAAGGCTTCATAACACAAGTTTGGTGACCCTACAAACCATTCCCATGCTTACCAAGTGATCTCTAATCATTAGACCCTTACAAGGTTTATTGGTACATTCACAACTATTGTTACCTCCACATGCATTTGACTAGTAGTGACAACCTTGTTTTTTAATCCTCCAACCCCATACCTTGGGATCACATCACCGTGAAAGAATTTCATCCAACATCCTTATGAATATAGGTATCACCAAATAGGTATTTGTCAGATCTATCTTCCTTGAGCAAGGGAAATTCAAGAAGAGAAGAGGAAAGCAAGACATGTAGTAGGTCTAAAAGAGGAAGATCGACTAGAGGTCAAAAGATTAGAAGAAAATTTCATAAACGCATGGAATTTTTTCTTGCTAAAGAGGGGTCATATTCTTATGATGATGAGAGCATAGGCGACATCAAGGTTCCCTTGAGGTACAAACATCTATAAAAACAATGGATACCCAAGGAACTTCCTCCAATAAACATAGATTTTTTTGTCAACAAGAGGATATATCACATAACATCATTGTCATTACATGGTTTGTGCCTATTTTGCATGGACAACATAAAGGTATGCTACGAAAATGTTATTGAATTGATGGAGTATGTCAGACCCTCTTACAGTTACAAAGATTGGATGCAACTAGTTCAATATACATGAAGTATGCGTAGGTATGCATTGTCAACAAATTATATATAGCTAAAAGATAAGGATCAAAATAAAGGAGTGGATATGTATATTGATGGAAGGCCAAAAGCATCAGGGAAGGAGTGGATATGTACATTGATGGAAGGCCAAAAGCATCAGGGAATATTGTAGGGTTTATAAATAGTACACGACTTGGGTCAAAAATTAAGCAACCTAATTACATATTTGAGGAGCGCGAGGGAAACCATATATTTGTATGTGCGATAAAATCAATAACTACAGGGGAAGAGTTGTTAATCAATTACAATTTGAATCACATAGATACAAACATAGTTACTATGGGGGTGGTACATAATATATACCATTTACCCAACCTCCAATTAATGACTCCAATATACCATTTTATTATTATGTTTTTTTTGTAAGTCTATTGGTTTCATTTCGGTAATGTTTTTTTATATTTAATTTTTGTCACAGCGAGACATTGATCATAGGGGGGAGGCTCTGGCCCAAAGCACAGATTGTGATGCACCTTCAGGTGCTTCTACCTGACAGGTTTACCTCAATGTAATTTTACAAATTAGATATGAGGAAAATGTTTTATTATTATGTTTTTTTCATAAGTTTATTGGGTTAATTTTGATAATGTTTTTAATAGTCTTGTCACAGTCAAAAGATCAAGGAAAGGAACTAGCAGTAGAGAAGAGCATCCATAGGGAGGTGTAGTCACTATTATGGGATGATGACATCGCATATTTTGCAAACCCTCTAGATATGATAAGGAAGACCCAAAAAGTTTGCAATGAAGAAATCCTTCAGTTGTTATTCTTAGTGCCTCAACATATGAGATAAAAGAAAGGGTTAAAATATTGACTGAGAGAGCACAAAACTTGCAAGTAAGTTGTCATGAGATCTTTAATTATAACATAAGTTCATTCATGGTTTTATATTTTGTACTCTTTTATGTCATGAACTAAAATGTGTTGTTTTTACAGGATTTTTTGCATCCTCATGATGTTGCTAGCCATAATCAGGGTACTACAAGTGCTTCCCGGGGAGTAGGGATTGGTACAAGTTTTGATCCTGACCTTCCTCCATATACATTACATCATTCGATCCCATCATTTGTGCCTATATTGTCGATTGAAATGTCAGCAACGCATAGCATGTAGGAATTAGGTAGTGCACCCTTTGGTAGCGAACACATGCCAGAACATGCATTAAGACATGTACCTGGGGATGCAAAGGCCACTAGTATTGGTTATGTTTTAGCAGTATTTCCTGGATCTTCTCGTATTACTAGTGTAGGAACATTTTCATTCACATTTGTGGTGACCAAGGATTTCGTTCCCATAACAATAGAGAAGGTCCTAGGTACTTTAATTATTATTATATATAATCCAATTAAAATTTACTTATCGATCACTCTTTTTAGACTAATGATCCTATGATCATTTTGTAGGAAATGATGCTTTTATAAACATCTAAATGATATTACATTGGAGATCTTCGGGTCCACCATACATACACACTGGAATGCCTAAAGTCAAGATTTAAAAGATGAGCTCATTAACCGTTTAGTTGTGTTGTTTGGTAATAATAGATTCAACTGAACCATGGTCCTTAAGAAAGTTGGTCCCTATCTAAAGTATGTGAGGGACCAATATAGGTCACATTTAGAGAAGAACAAAAAGTATGAGTATCCCCCCATGATTTTGGACAGGGAGTGGAAGGACCTAGTGTTGTATGGAAAGGAGAAGGATGAAAAGAGAAAAGGAAAGACACCATCAGGCCAAGGAAGGTATGTGATACTATCAAAAAAGTAATTATATACTGAATACTCTTTATTTTTATATAAACTAACATATTTTAAACTTTTCATAGGTTATCAGACACATCGAAGGCAACAAAGGAAAGACTAAAAAAACATGAGTAGCAAAAACTTGGCTTTTGTGGTTATATGAAATTATCCAAATGAATTGTAAGTATCAATAAATGAAATATTGCATCCAAATAATAAATTGCAAACATTTTTGGTTTTGTCACACCATAGAAGCAAAATTCATGATCTTATGCAAAAATGTAGGGCTCTGAATTCAATAGAGTGCCCATAGAAGAGGACCTGAAGATTACCTTCCAGCTAGGCTATGGAGCCATGGTTGAATGCCTAAGACTCTTGAATAGGAAAATAAAAGATTCCACTAGATCTGACATGCAGGTAAATAAACTCAATGAAGTTTATTTAAAATTGAATACTTGTGCAATCTATTGAATATTAATTTCCATCATAAAGTAATTAAGTTCTTATTTTCTTTAAACAAGCAAGCAATGATAATACTGCACATGACATTGGAATGTTTCCTGGTGAGGGTGGAGCACAAGCTACACATGAAGGTCATGGTGTGCATCTCAGTACTAGATGTATTTATGTGCTATACAAAATGCAGTATGAATTAATATAATTAAACATATTTAATTACAATTGGTGTATTGATTAATGTAACCTTTCGTGTCTCAACTTTAGAGCATGTAGAGCGTGATCAACATGTTGAGCATGATCAGGCTAGACAAGATTGGGAACATGATGTAGCCCCATCAGGTAAAGAGCACCACTCTAATGCTCTTTGAAACATATTTAATTGCAATTGGTATATTAATCAATGTAACCTTTTGTGTTTCAACTCTAGAGGATTTAGAGGGTGTTCAACATGTTTAGCATGAGGCTATAAGACAAGATTATGAACATGATGTGGCCCCATCAGGTAAAGAGCACCACTCTAATGTTATTTTAATTAATGAAATACTTGTAACAATAATAATAAAACATATCAATTTAGCATTTCTTTGTTATTGCAGCAAAACCTCCCTTGTAGCGACCTCCATGTTGTGAGTACACGACTAGGAATACATTAAAATCATGAGCAGAGGGTTGAACAATTGAAGGGAGGACAAATGATTTAGAAAATGATACTCCACTTCTCTTTTTAACTGCAAAAAAGAAACAAAAAAAAAGTGATTGTCATCATATTATGACAACCATAATTTTGATAAACTAAATGAATGAATGTTATATGTTAATGAATGAATGTGAATATGTTAATGAATGAATGTTATATGTTAATGAATTAATGTTATATGTTATTAATGGATGAATGAATAATTAATGTTATATGGTCGGGTATGGGGAATTGAGAGTGATGTGAGGGGGGAGGGGGCCAAATGAGCTTCCACCGTCACATGGTTGGCCTTATTAAGTAGAGAATATTAAACTATTTTTGAAACAAAGAGAAGCTCAATAAGGTAATGCACTTTTCAATATTTCAATATTTCACGTAATACATATAACTGTTTTAGGAAGGGAAGATGTTTGAACAAATATTTTTAAATTTTTTTTGCAGGGTTTCATCACAAATTCGATGAAAATAGCCCAATGAACCACAAAAAATTGCAACGAGGTTGTTTTACACGTGACACAATTTTCATCGAAATGGCAACGATGGTTTGCTCCACCTCATCAAAAAATGGATGAACGTTTGGTGTTTTTTCAGCAATTTCAAATGAGTTCTTTGCAATGTTTTGTGATTTTTTGCATTAATATATGGATGAAATTACATTGATTTTACAATGGACAACGTCAATATTTTTCTGTGGTGTTGATCAATGATGTTGGGTCGTGGTTTCGACATATAAAAATTGGTTGTTAAATTGACAAAAATCCAGTGACGAAATTTAAATCAGTGTTGCGTCAATAAGTCAACAATATTTTGTCTATATGTCATGAAACATTCGTTAGAATTTGTAGTCAAAGTAGTGAATACACAAAATGAAGATTCATATCTTGTTTGCAACAAACTATGGCATTTGATGTAATTAGTGTTTGTGGGATATTTTCATTTACTATGTAAAATGGTGATCTAGCTAGATACCGCTCTATCAATCTTATAAATACTTGTTTTGATATGAGACATTCACTTTGCACATTTAGGTTACAAAATAAGTGGTCCTTGTCTAATGTTGTAGATATTGAAGGCCTTACCAGAGATGCTAACCCTGGACTTTAGTATCAATATTCAAATTTAATTTTTATTTGAGAGAAAAAGACTAATTAAAATTTAGAAAATTACCAACATGGAATCTTATTGCACGAATTTAGTGATTAGAGGCCTGTTGCATTTAAGGGTTGTCATCTTCTAGATTACAATAAGGTCATTTGATAGGAAACCATCTTTTCCAAAATGGACTATAGATGTGTAGGGTTCGACCATTGAAGGAAGAATGTTGTAAGTAAGAAGTGAAACATAAAAGAATGCAAGAGAAGATAAGGAATACCATGATGAATTATGGTTGCTATGTGTTGGAATAATTTCTAGTTATATGCAAATTAATTTATTAAAATATAACAACTAATCATATTTGATTGTTGAGGCCTAACTGTTTGTTGTTGGAAGGCTAATCAAAATCATTTCTATGGAGATATGAATGTTCAATAACTAGCATATATATATATATATATAATTTTAATAATATATATAAAATAGGTCGAGGGATATCCTTTTCCAGGTGTCTATTTTTAATTGATTTTCTCACATAAAACTACAATAGACGCCTCTAGAAGGATATCTCTTAGCGTATTATATATATATTATTAATAGGTAGATTTAGAGTTAGCAATGGGGTTTAGAAATAGTATTATGATTATGGGCTAGATTTAGAGTATTACTATTTAATTTAATTTAATTTTATATAATTTATTTATTTTAATTTAATTTTTAATTTTATAATAATTTATTTAACTAAATACTTATAATATTAAATATGATTATTATTAAAAATATTTTTATATTATATAATAAATAATATATAATCTAATTGTATAGTCTCATGGGGGGCCTTGGGCTTCTATTTTCATCCAGGAGGAGGTCCCATGGGAATTTTTTTTTTACTTGTGTCTATCCAGCATTTTGGATGCACATTTGACCGTATTTATTAATTAATAGAAATTCATAATATTGTTGTATTTTGAATTTCAATTAATTAATAAATGCAGTCAAATTGCTAAATATGCACCCTGAATGCTACATAGATGTTGTCAAAAAATTGTGCTATGAGATTAATTGGGGTGTGATTAGAAATTGCCCCTATAGCTTAAGAGAATTTTATGCCACTTTTCTCTCATCTAAAATTTCAAATTTTTATTAGAAAATAAAAATGAGAGAATTTTGATTTATTTATTATTTTTTAATCAAAGCACTAAAATTCATTCCTTAAATTTTGGAGCTTAAAATTTTAAGGAGAATTGTAAGCTCTCCATGGGACATTACCCTAATATAATATAATATTATATATTTATGAATTACAATATATTTACAATATGAATAGTTTTTTCCTTTTTGAAATTTTTTGATTTTTTTAAATATTAAATATCTTTTATGTATAATAGTAAATTTAGAATATTTTCTTTTTATTTAATTTTTTAATTTTTCAATTTTAAATACATTAATTTATAATTTTTAGAAAAGATAATTGTTTTTCATCCATTTATAATTTTATTTCTATTTTATTATAAAAATATATATTAGAATGACATCCAACATACTTTTTTTTTAATATTTTTCAATATTTCTAATTTTAAGTATATTAATTTAGAAATTTATTTTATTTCTATTTTATTATAAAAAAAATATTTAAGAATGACATCCAACATACTTTCTTTTTTAAGATTTTTCAATATTTTAAATTTTAAGTATATTAATTTAGAAACTTATTTTTATATGAAATAGTAAATTTAGAATATTTCTTTCACATTTAAGTGTTTAAAATTAGAAAATTCTAATTATATTAATTATATATTCTCGTAGAATACAAGCAATTGTCATTTTTTTCAAAAAGTCAAAAAAGTCAATGTAGAAGTCTCTTGGCTTAAAATATCCACTCCTCCTTATTAATATATTCTCTTCAAAGGCAGCTGCCTCTATTTGAAAGAATATATTAATAAGGAGGAGTGGATATTGCCAACAAACTGAAACCGCTTAGGGTCAAGCGCATCTCCCCATACGCTGCTAGTTTGGTGAAATCTGAAGCAAAGATATGGATAATGAAATGTGAAACCTCACTACCGATTACATGTGAAATCTATTCATAAAATAGAAAGAATAGAAATGGCTAAACAAATAAACAAAATCAGAGCTAAAACATTAGATCTGCTCGCTTAAGCAAAACCTAGAGAAAGGTATAATCAGGAAAGCAAGGAAAAGAGGGAGAGGGGAGGTTTTCTTCCGCAGGTTGCACCCTTGTACCAGTGACTCCCAGGCGGGCTCTATTCAACAAAACCCTCAGATGCCATGAAACCAATCCAGACGCCTTTGCCAAGCACCTTGAAGTGGCCACTTCAAGTTAAAGCCTTCTGAAAAAAAATACGAGAAGAAATGGTTACAACAAAGAAGAAACTTGGAGAAACTGCCAACTAGGCGACTAAATGTGGATTGTGGTTGCCAGGATGCATTGCTATCAACCGTTTCAAATGCAGAAACCATTACTCTGCCAACACCAATGTTATCGGTATTTCTTTCATTTATTTTCCACTCCTCTGCCAACTCAACTCATGCAACGGGCGTTGGCAATATCCACTCCTTATTAATATATTCTTTCGAATAGAGGCAGCTGCCTGTATTTGAAGAGAATATATTAATAAGGAGGAGTGGATATTGCCAACGCCCGTTGCATGAGTGGCAGAGGAGTGGAAAATAAATGAAAGAAATACCGACAACATTGGTGTTGGCAGAGTAATGGTTTCTGCATTTGAAACGGTTGATAGCAATGCATCCTGGCAACCACAATCCACATTTAGTCGCCTAGTTGGCAGTTTCTCAAAGTTTCTTCTTTGTTGTAACCGTTTCTTCTTGTATTTTTTTTTTTTTTCAGAAGGCTTTAACTTGAAGTGGCCACTTCAGGGTGTTTGGCAAAGGCGTCTGGATTGGTTTCATGGCATCTGAGGGTTTTGTTGAATAGAGGCCGCCTGGGAGTCACTGGTACAAGGGTGCAACCTGCGGAAGAAAACCTTCCCTCTCCCTCTTTTCCTTGCTTTCCTGATTTTACCTTTGTCTGGGTTATGCTTAAGCGAGCAGATCTAATGTTTTAGCTCAGATTTTGTTTATTTGTTTAGCCATTTCTATTCTTTCTATTTTATGAATAGATTTCACATGTAATCGGTAGTGAGTTTTCACGTTTCATTATCCATATCTTTGCTTCAGATTTCACCAAACTAGCAGGGTATGGGGAGATGCGCTTGACCCTAAGCGGTTTCAGTTTGTCCGATGGATTGGTCTCTAGAGATAATTTAAGGGTTTGCATTGGTAATGACTATTGTATAGCTTACAGTTTTATTGTGTATGTGTGGGGTTTTGGGATTTCATGAATTCAATGTGATTCAGACATCGAATTTTGGTTCCTTTGTTTATGCAATTGATTATTTACTTTTAAACAGGCATGAGAGACACGAAGGAGTTTGCATTGGAGCTTTCTGACGCCTTGGCACGAAGACGTGGTTTACATGCGCAGTCGATTAGTAAGGAGGAGCTTTATATTTTCTATTTGGAAATTTCCGATCAAAGCTTCGATTCTTGACTGCATATTTTTGTGCATTAAGAATCCAGCAAATTACAAATTAGAGTAAAGATTTTTCTCTAAAATCCAAGAACTAAAGTCTAGAATTTTAGGCTCTTTCCCTTGGATTTTAACTTTGTTTGAAACATGAATCATTTAGATGCTTGAGGCTTTATGTTTCATCATATTTTTATTAATATAATTAGAGTTTTCTAATTTTAAACACTTAAATATAAAAGAAATATTCTAAATTAATATACTTAAAATTAAAAATGTTGAAAAATCTTAAAAAAAGAAAAGTATGTTGGATGTCACTCTAAAATATCTTTTATAATAAAATAGGAATAAAATAAATTTCTAGATTAATATACTTAAAATTAGAAATATTGAAAAATTCAAAAAGGGAGCATGCTGGATGCCTGCCCTAATATATTTTGATAATAAAGGAAAGAAAACAAGTGATGAAAAAATCAATTCTATATTTCTCTAAAAATTCTATAAATTGAATGGCTGAAAATGGAAAAATGGAAAACAAATGGAAAAGAAAAGGATTCTCAAATCACTATTTGCCACACAAAAATATAATATGGATGGCACCCAAAACATTTAAAAAGGAAAAATCATTCATATTGTAAATATATTATAATTCATAAATATATAATATAATATTATATTAGGGTAATGTCCCATGGAGAGCTTGCAATTCCCCTTAAAATTTTACCCTCCAAAATTTAAGGAATGAATTGTAGTGATTTCATTAAAAAATAATAAATAAATCAAATTTCTCTAATTTTAGATGAGAGACAAGTGGCATAAAAATATCTTAAGCTGTAGGTGCAATTTGTAGCAGCCCAAGATGGGACTATACAATTAGATTAGATATTATTTATTATATAATATTAAATTATTTTTAATAATAAATATATTTAATATTATAAATATTTAGTTAAATAAATTATTATAAAATTAAAAATTAAAATAAAGAAAATAAATTATATAAAATTAAATAGTAATGCTCTAAATATAGCCCATAATCCTAATACTATTTCTAAACCCCCTTGCTAACTCTAAATCTATCTACTAGCATATATATATTATTTTAATAATATATTTTCCAGGCTATTTTTAATTAATTTTCTAATTTTCTTACATAAAACTACAATAGACACCTAGAAAAGGATATCTCTCAGCGTATTATATATATATAATAATATATAAATATATAATAAATAAATAAATAAATAGGCTAAGAGATATCCTTTTCTAGGCGTCTATTGTACTAACTCTAAATCTACCTACTAGCATATATATTATTTTAATAATATATATAAAATACCTCCAAAGATATCCTTTGTGAGGCATCTATTTTTAATTGATCTCTTTGGGTATTTTATATATATTATTAAAATAATATATATGCTAGTAGCAGTAACATGTAATATCTTAAATAAATTATTTATATATTTTATATTAAAATTATTATAATAATTAATATATTATAATAAGATAGTATAATATTTATAATTCAATTTTAAAAAATAATATATTTAATTTAATATTTAAAAATGTTAAGTTAAAATATATAAATATATTTTTAGTATATTTATAGTATTATAATAAAGAATATTATATCATCAATATTTAGTTAGGATTATTTAAAAAATAGTTAGTATTAGGTTACAAAGCTTAAGGTTAAGAGATATAGTTAAGCTAGGAATGCCCAGCCTTGCATGGCAGCGAAGTTGAAAGGAGCACATGGCGTGGAATCGTGCCAGCCAGCATGGATATAGCATGTGCTGCACCAAACTGAAGAAGGGTCACCAAACCAGCTTAGGACAGCAGTTACCCCGGAGGATTAGGTTATAACTGTTTAGGGGTCAAGTTTAGGGTTAATGATACAGCGAAATAAAGTACTAACGTGCCGGCGTCACGTGACAGGTCGCGGGAAAATGCCTGACCATGCCTGGAAAAGCTTTGTGAAGCCGGGCGCCATATATGCGCGGCCCAGGCCCCTGTTATGACGAAAATGTAGATATAAAGTTAGGTTTATGCAAATTGTGTGATGCTTACACATGCATTTGTTGTGTCCCACTGCAAAATTTATAATGAAGTTAGTCTTAGGATTAGGGTTACATGTAGGTTTGTAGTCAAGTTTAGGGTTAATAGATATAGTTAGGGTTGGGGTAATAATTGGGGTAAAGGTTATGAGGATTAGGGTTATAGTTATGTTCTCGATCAAGTTTAGGGTTAGGATTATGGTTAGGTTGGGGTTAAGAGATGTAGTTAGGTTTAGTGTTAAGGTTAGGATTAGGGCTAGAGATATAGTT
>VDFB02370369.1:0-16754 GCA_007258455.2 Sequoia sempervirens | reverse complement strand
CCCATGGAAGAAAGGATGGAACAATTGGCAGAATTGGATGAAACCAGGTCTCAAGCACATAAGCAAAATGAGAAAAAGTAGCTTCAAATGAAGGATTTATTTGATAAGACGACCAAGGATAGAAAATTCCAAATTGATGAATTAGTTCTTATGTGGGACACCACGAATCAAGATAAAGGAAAGCATGGAAATTTCGAGGCATTGTGGTTGGGCCCATTTGTCATTATAGGCAAGTGTGGTGAGGATTCATATTACTTGAAAAATTTGGTGGGTGAAAATCAAGAATTTCCAGTGCATGGACAATTTCTAAAGCATCTCTTTTCTTAGGAAAGGATTTTTTTTCATGCACAGTAGTTTAGATTTGTTCCCAAGTTTTAGTTTTTCTTTTATGTATAGTTTTTTCAATATTTGTGATATGCTTCCCAGAGATGGCTTTTCGATTCTTGCAATGCCTAATAAGCCATTCATCCCCAACTGGAGCCATTATTAGAACTATCAAAATTTATATAAACCTAACCCTAAAAATCCCAAAACTCTGAGCTAGAAACAAAATTGTGTCTTGCTATGATTCCTTTGAACACCCTGTCATTCAATGTGTCACATGTGTTCGCCATTGTAAATATCCCATTTGTTCTCCCATAGTTATTTCCTTAAGCCCGCACTTACCGTTTGATCCTATTATGAACTATATCGAAGAGACTACGCCATATCAGTAGGACTTGTTTCAATGTCCCTACGATAATCTGAATAAAAAAGCATCAAAGACACATTGACATATCGGGAGGAGACAGTTTTGAGTCCCTTTGATGAAATGATTTTCATAGAAAACATAACATTTATTGCTCTAGATTTGATAATATAAAAGGAAATGACTTCATCGGTCGAAATCAAAAAATATGATTTAATATAAATGGGCCCATAAATATATCGAAATGACAATGGATATTCAAAGATACAACTTGCAATAAAAAATTTGAAGAGACTTTGGGATATTGGAGTGAGTAATTTAAGTCCCTTTGATATCCCAAAAAATAAATAAGCATATAATTGATTTAAAGATTCTATCAAAGGGAGAAGTAAATATCAACATGAATGAAGTGTTAGTCCCTTCGAAATCCTGAAAGAAAAGATAGGTATACTATTGAGGATGTTATTAGGGAGAGAGATAGATATCGGTGAGAAAAAAGTATTGGTCCCTTCGATACAGTGAAATCACCTACTCGCCTTATTGACAAGACAACAATATTTCTAGGAGAAAATTGGTGGTGATGTCAAACGAATCAATGGTTGATATTCAAAACTTTGATGATGACATGAAAGTTGCCATCATATGACATTTATGAGCCAGAGTCAGATGAATTGCAAATTAAATCCTTGTCTATTCAATCTTGAAAATTCTTGAGCATCCAAAAAAGGAGATGGGGAATGCAACAGTGGTTGACAACAAAGGAACCAGAGAAGGAATTGTTGGTTCAAGTAAGTAACTGAGCCTGAATTGAAGTTTTTCATTATCCAAACCAATTAAAATTGCAAGTAAAAAGTATGGTTTGGTTTATTTCTACGAATCAATATTATGGTGAGCACTTCTGAAACACCTAAAACTAAGAGACAAAATTATGAATCTTGACACTTGAATCAAGGCTTGGTAGATCAATGCCTTGGTTCTAGACCAAGGTCTAGAAGAACTACACAATTAAATCTTGGAGCTAAGAAGTTAGAAGATATACAAATGGAATTAGGTGATACATGGACTGCAACAAGGGGCTACGACTTGTTCATATATCATTACAAGAAGATTCATAGGCACTAGCCAGTATCCAATCCCTAGAGATTGAATATATGAAGACTAGTAGTACCCAATGTGTTCATCAATGTGGAATTGATCAAGGCACCCACAAAAAAGTATGACCCACAAAAATGTATGATATACTTCACAAATGGGGCTTCCTTTGTGTCTGTCATAAAGAATTATATCTCCACGGTGTTTCAATTGGACACCAATACAAACATGAAATTCAAAATAGATACCTTCTAGAGGAGTATCACAACATGGATACTAGTTAAAGAGATGGAGGTTGCCATTGCACAGACCATGTGCTAAAGGAAATTGACTTAAAGTGTTTTTTAGATGAAGAATTCCTTTCGTTCTTTGTGAGTTTGTTTGAAGAATATTTCCAATACACTTATTATTCTACTTGTCATGTATTGGGTCTGGACGCTCCTGCATTGATGGCCACAACTCCAATGGTCTTAGTAGCTGATATACAAAACTAGTATGTCAGACTGTTTGACTATGTTGAATACTTGGTAAATGATCTCAACAATGCCCTCACCTATATCAAGAGCAACAATAGAGGTATCCATTTCAAACATTACTCATTATTCATGCATCTCATTTTCCATGAAGGGAAGAATATGGGAATATGGAGTAATCATTTGAAGATAAAAGATATAAATGATAACGGAAACAACATGCCTATGCAAATGTGGACTGTAATATGGGATACTTGGTGTGTGAGGTCACATTACTTGTACTTCAAAGAGTATTTTGTAAAACCACTATGCAAGCTTCTTGGTTGTCCGTGTGACTATAATTTATCACCAGAAGTACAAATATTTCTCTAACCTAAAGACAAGGATGAAAGAGGGAAGGCCAACCATAATTGGGGAGACTGGTATGCATACGATGACTACACAAAGATTCGAGTGTATGGTTTTGAGGGAGCCTCATTTCTCCTACCAAAAACTTGTCCAGATAGGATTGCATATCTGGAAATTGTTAGGAAATTTACCTACTCAAATTTCATGCATCTTAAGTGTTATAACAAGAAATCACTTATCCTTGGCACACTTTTCTTTGGAGAACTTTTTGTTGTTTCTGAAAAGGGATATGAATTGATTGACAAGAAGCTAGAACATTATAATCTAATGAAAGAACATGAGAGGATGGATTTTGATCCTGAACAATTTATAAATAATGTCAAGGTGAAACAAAGGTTGAAAGGATATCCATGTGTTCTTCTTGTAAAAGATGATCTAATTAGGAATGTTAATGAACATCATGTAGCTAGAAGGAATCTATACAATAGAGTGATGGAGTTGAAGCCCGGAAAATGTATAATAATTCATTATACACAAGTGCTTTTTCTAAAGTTGAGGATCTTATAGAAAGATTGGACAAACTACTTTCACATGAAGTTAAATTAACTAAGGATGTACCACCCTCTGTATTTAAAAGAAAAGGAAACAACGTTGCAATAGAAGATGTTATGGGGATGCAAGCTAAAAATGAAGCCCCATTATGCCATATCTCTCCATAGCCTACCCCAGATATTAGTTTTTCTATTGATACATCTGTAGTAGGTGAAGAAGAGGTGGAAGATGAAGATGAAGGTGTGTGGGTAGTTAAAACTATTATTGAAAATTATGAGCCTCCACCAAAAAGAAATATGGCCATGATAGAATCCTCATAGCAACTTTTTGATGATGTAAGACACCTTGCAAGCTAGAAATTCATTTATGATGATTCTTTTGTTAAGTCTCTAGAATTCAAATAATTTTTTTATGAGTATAAAGGTAAATTGATAAGGGAAAAGGTTAAGGAGATCACTCCTGAGAGAGAAGCAGAGGCCTTAAAGGAGCTACAAGAGGAAGTAGATAAGGAGATGGAAAATATTACCCTAGAGAAAGGAAGGCAATTGCTAGAAGAGGTCGGTGTTATGCTCCTCTTAGGATGGGACATAAGCTCTTCCATTGTGTTTGATAGTTTTAAAAGGATTCAAAATAAAACTTTGAAATTGAGCACTAAAGGAGTGGACAAAATATATACAGGGTCATGATACAATCTTGATAATACAACCCTACAAATTTGGGCCCTATATCCACCAGATAAGAGACCAGCAATCATCAATGATTCAAATAAGGTCTTCGGACATCTTCTTGTGTATAGGGTAGGAGATACTGATCCACTTGAAACTGCAAATCGAAACATTAATGTTGCTAAGTTTAATAAGGCTCATATTGAGAAGTTGATGAGGGACAACAAAAAATATATTACTGAGAATGAAAATTTGAGGCAAGAAATACCCAAATACAAAGATAATGTGCCATATTCCTCAAGCTCTTGATCACAAGAGCTCGATCATGATGTCAGGTTATTGGAAGCATTAACTGAGAATGAATATTGGAAACATAAGGTTGAAAGGACCCAAAATAAATGTGACAAATTGGAAGAAGAAATGATTTTTTAAAAATTTAAGATTGTTTTGAAGCTGATAAGAAGAAGATTTGAAAAGATGCTTGAGAAGGCTGACAGGTTTTGGATGACTTACACCAAAACTTATATTGCTCTTCAAAAACATAATCGATTACAACATAGGTTGATAGAAAAGAGGGAAGAGCTTATGATTAAAGGAAATATCAATTATCAAATTCTTAAGGTCTGGGACAAACTGGTTAATACACACAATCAATTTCATGTTGAACTAACATAGGAACTTAGTGATTTTAACCAACCATTAGATATACCTTTCCCTAACTTCTTCAATGATGAAGGTGAGCTTAAGGACCAAAGTGTGTGGAAAGAAGAATTGGCTCAATTACTACCTCAAGCCCCCAATGTAATGCCCCGTCTTGTAACCTAAAGAATGTTGCATCGTCTACGATAGTGTAATAATTTATTTTTTTAAGTGTAATCATTTACTTAACTAATTGCAAACATTCCCTAAGTAACACGACGTCACATTACTTGAAAATCCCATAGATGACAATGGTATTTAACATAGCATGTATTTAATTCATATAAACTTAAAAGCATACATTGAATAACATTTAAATTACATCATTAAAGATATAGAGTACAAATAAGATTCTTTCTTACATTGCATTTGAAATAACATTTACAATACTCATTTTCCAAATGAGGTAGGTCATATAAAAGTATACAATTACATGTTACAAATGTTCACCTCATTAACAATTGAGGAGTGATACATATATGAAGTTTCCACTTATACAAATAAGAAAATACATTTCCGCTCACAAGCTCTCCATCCATGAAGTACTCGTTGCCACAAACAAGAATCTGGGGACCCAACGGAGTAAGGTGCACGTTCCACCCAACCATGTGGTACCCGTAGGTCCACCCCCCGTGCAAGGAGATAGTAAAAAGGTTCCCTAGACATAACCTACTAACCCTAGACACAAGTAAAACCATAGACAAACTATACAAGTACAAGCTTAACTTATTGGTTATATTGCTTCCAGAACTGAATAATCGAATACTAAGTTCACAAGAACATTGTTATTATAGGTGGAGTGTCATCACAATGTTGCATAGGTTACCCTGGTGTTTCTTCCTAGGTTTTGGCCCCCATCTTGGGTTACCTTGGTAACCTCTTACGAAACCCAGCCCCTCGTGCAAACTGTTGTGTTATCAAATATCTTTTAAAATAACAAGATATCGACTTTGCCATTCCAGGCCTTCTCTACTCATTCTCAAGTTTGTACTAGCCCTTGAGTCCATGAGTGAGGCATAATTAATCCAGTTAAATATTTTAAAATACCCAATGTGTTGATTTAGTTTTCACTGATTATCTAACTCTACATGAGTTACCCTGGCACCACTTTGTGTGTCGGCCCTCATAAAGAGCCACTCCCCTAAAAATAACACAAGGAATCTAAGTCACTAACTAGGTAGACAAAGTGCACATAACTAGCATCAATAACCATTCATATAACAATGGACACCACAACTTGTTTATAGAACCAGGTGTCTAATAACCAATCAAAAACCATGTGCACTACCCTAGTTAACTCAAAGGATTGAATTTAGAACAATTAACAACTCCCTCATTAACAAATTTATCTGGAAGACTTATAATTCAAAGTAATCCCAATTTGCCCAACTAACGTAACAGGAGAAATCGTAACTCAAAAATCATTTCAAGCAAGTAAATAAACTATCGTTAGGATTTCCTAAATCCAATTATTTCAATAACACATCTTTTTGCAATTATTCAAAGTAAATATGATTCAATTTGCAATAATAAGGAAAATAAAATAAAACTATTTATTTAATTCCAATTTCCACAATTATACATAATAATAAAATTCAATTCCCTATTACAATCATTTTATTATTAAATATCCATTTGTATATTAAAAACATCTATTATATCACAATAACTATTTAAACAAATATATTTAAATATATATAATTAAATATGTAAAAATACATATAATTATATATACAATAAATATATATTATTTAATTATTTAACAAATAACTAAATTACATAACCAATAAATATAATATATATTATATATTAAAAATAATATATAAAATAAATAATACATATAATATATATATGTATAATATATATTTATTAAAAATTATATATATAAAAAAAAATGAAATCGAATTTGCACAGGCTGCGCCTGGCAGCCTCCAAGGGAGGATGCGCTGCCTGTGGGTCAATGCCTCCTCCACAGAATTTTGGAGGGCGTTGCCTCACAGTAGCCGCACCCCCCACAATGGGAGCGGCGGTTGGGGGTAGCCCCCTCACCGACCCCCATTACATTATAATTATTATTATTTTTATTAAATTTTTTTTTTAAATATTCGCCCGTACGGCGATCTTCTAGAAATTCATTTTTAAATAAAAACTCTTTATGTATATTCATAATTTCAAATGTAAGTATGTATATATATCTTCTAGAACTTAAATATATATGTATATATATTCTAAAATATATATATATATATATATTTAATTGAATAAGAAACAATAAATCAGGAAAAATTGCTTGGAAGGTTTTGAGGAAGAGTAAATTTTAAATAAGAATTTTTTTATTTTTTATTTTTTACAGGAAAGTTTTAACCAAGTAATACAAAGGTTTTCTACAGGAAATTGAGAAAACTATTAATTTAATACAAATTTTGTCAAGATCTTCAATATAATGAGGAGGATTTCCACTCAAATTATCAAAACCTTTTTCTTATGTAATTTCTTCCCAGAGGCTTCTTTTCCCCAAACATCACAGAGAACTTATTTTATAAATCTATGGGGATTACTTCTGTTTTCTTTTAAATGTTTTCTATTGTTTTCTCTGATTTCACTATAAAATCTTGTTTTCTTGAAATTCTCACAGAAAGACAACAAATTTCTACAGAATAATTAACCGAGAAGAACAAAAGCTTTAATAAAAATTTCTTCTACAGGCAATCTTTTATTTAACAAATTTTAACAAATCTTCTACAAAAGAAATTCTTTTACAGGCAATCTTTTCAAAAGAAAATAAATTAAATAAATAGGGGAAAAACCTGTATTCCTGTAGCTTGAAGAAATTTGTCTGTTGAAGAGAAGCTTCGCCTACTGCGTGCAACTTCCAAAGCTCTTTTCAAATCACCCCTTTCCAAAAGATTGCAATCACAAAACAAATATGTACCCAAGAACTTCTTCCAGAAATTTAAATCAAAAACCCAATAAAATTCACAATCTTTTCCAACAGTTCTCTATTCTTTCTCATTCCCCGTGAAGTGTTTTCTTGTTTTCCCCAAATCTCATAATATCTTCTCTGAGAAAATCCTCAACAAGAAAATGCAATAAATTTAACTAACACACATGGCAAAGAAGAAAAATATCTTCTAACAAACTCACAGATTCTTTTATTTCCTCAATTATCAAGAATTCAATTCATTTTTTAAAAATTAAAAATCAAATTTCCTTTTTATTTTATTTCATATTTAAAATTCCATTTCCCTTAAAACATTTAAAGAATATTTTAACTATTTCCTCAAATAAAAGTAACTTTAATTAATTAATTAATTAATTTAATAAAATAACTTTAATCACAATGATTAAATTATTTAACCAAATAAACTAATTTAATTAATTAAATAGAATATAAATTTTTTTATCTAAAATATCTAAAATTAATTAAAATAAGCATTAAATTAAAAAGAACATTAATCTACCATTAAATTCATTAAATTCACAAAATTAACCTTTCATAACAAATAATCCAAACTAACACAAACAAAACAACCAAAAATACTAAACCTAAACTGGTGACATACTGTGATTGGGTTTGAGACTAGACTAGGAAAAACCTCGTTACTACCTCCCAATCAACATAACCATTGAGTCTAGACACGCTCAGACCTGTGAAACCAGGTGGAGTCGGTGTCATGTACCTACAATCCTGCAATCAGACAAATAACATACATATATATATAATCCATGATTCAAACACACTGTGAGGAGAAAATCACGGAAATCGCAGGGCACTCGCAAGCGAGTGATGCAACTCCGTTCTCCACACCAATACACATCACATCAAACTGACAAAATAAATAACAATTAATCTACCATAAACATATAGATAGCAGTAACATCTGAAGTAAACATCTATGCTAACATAAAGCATGACATAAATAATTACCACCATACAATATATCATCACATCACAAAATAAATCCACCATCACTCTAATGTCAGCGACCAATACATCAAAAAAAGTACCATGCTCTATCAAAGTGAAAACATGCTAACAAAAAACATAAGCAAAATGGAGGGGTACTACACTCAACATAGTGAATGATGAATTAATGGTGGTAGACAACACACACTTGTAGTTAGATGGGATGTCTTCTCTAGAGTTCACTATGAAGGATCTGATTGTTGGCACTGATACTTGGACCAGTGAGAAGTATGTTGAACATCCCTCCCATGTAAACATATTCATTGCACGGGCAACATAAGGACAAAAAACCTCATCAAATCCATGAAGATGAGGATGTCAAATTTTTTATGTTTTCTAAAATTTTAATTATGTTTTAACATTAACAAATAATTGTGTCTCCTTGTAACGTTCTGAAGCTTGTGTTCTTCCTTCATTTTGTATAAGAAGGAAACCAAGGCCAAAACAAAAAATATAGATAGGTATATAGATAAAAAGGGGCTTATAAAAGGAGAAGGAATTAGCAAAATATCATTTTGAAATGCAAGAAGACTTCTAATTCACATTGCAATATCATTTGAAGCAAAATTAATGGACAAGAAATTATAATCTGGTAGCTGAAAACTTTGTTCTTCAATTGTTTGTTGAGATTAATTGATAAATGTTATCTTGTTGTCTCCAGTTTGGTCTTTCCTTGTTATTAAATCACTGTATCAAGGATATATTTGATTTATCAAGGCACGCTTTTCATTGTTGTGTGGTTAATTTAATTGGTTCCTTCAAGGAAGGATTAAATTATTTTAAGTAATCACGGTAACCTAGGGAGTATCATTGGGATCAATAAGAAGAGCCTGATAACTATACAATCTTGCACGTTTATACAAGGTATAAAAATCTAAAAGTTCCAAACAAATTTGAGTTTAGCCAAAGGGGAGGACACATATCATTCACATCTTGACTCCATTTCCCAATAGATAAAAGGCACTAATCATATTCATTACAAAACAACATTTCACAAAACCTCATTTATGCATTTTCATTTTTTGCATTAGGAGTAGGAGTAGAAGTTAGTTTCTCATTTGAATCATCTATTTCATAACCCTCATGCCATATTGAAATAGACTAAAAAAACATTTAATTGAAGTTGTGATCACACGAGGATAGTATTATTAAAGGAATTGTGGATGATTTAATTGAAAAAATTGATCACACAAGTTTTAAATCTGCTCAATCATCACCATTTTCTTTTTGGGAAGTTTGTATTCATTGGTGATCAACATAAACCCGCCTAGGCATAGCAAAGCCTGAAGAGCGAGGAAGTCTAACCATATTGTCTAATTTCGTTCGTTGGCCAAAACATTGCTAAACCCAATCATAGAACTTGGCATACTCTTAGGGTTTGCAATCTGCAATTTTGGGAACCAACATGTCCCAAAACTTATTTAATTTTAGTTCCATATTTAAATTAATGTTCCCAAAAAAAGCATAATCACTCATCTTTGAGAAAAAAATATTTATTGCAATGGACCACTATTAAATAATTAATATATTACTTTTAATCAATAATTTGATAGATATGTTTCCATCAGAAGGGTTTATGTTGTTTTGTATTTGCCTAATTTTTCTTCATTTCCTCCACCCTATTATATATATACTTGCATGTAGATATACTTGCAATTTTTTTGAGGGTCTCCTTTACAACATTTAAACTCAAAGCACAAGGATAATATAAATGCACCTTTTTTTATAAGAGGTTTTTCATAATTTTCTTTAGATTTACTAGAAATGCTTTGAATTGGTTGAAATATCCTTTTACTCTCATTAATTATTAATGATCTCCTCAATTAAATTATTATTTAGTGGACAAGAAAATTCTTTAGCAACTATTCTAGGGGTTGATTTGTTTAGATATTTCCCATGATTTTTAAGTAATATCCTCTATAAAATTCTAAATTTAACTTTTAGTTACTTCCCCTACCTTTCTTCAACTAAAAATCTTTTTCTTGTATTCTTGCAAAAAAATTGTTCTCATTTTTTACGTCTTTAACCATTCAAAGTTTATTTATGGGTGCTAAATTTAGATAATATCATTCTTGACCAAGGATAATAATAAGATTTGAATCATCTTCTATGTAAGGGTAGATTTTCATCAAAAGAGATCAACTCATCAACTATATTTTCTTTGAACTCTATCATAACATTGATTCATTGCTAATTTCATGGTATCACTTGAACACCCTTTCAAATGGTTTCTTTCCTTGGGATCATAAGGTTCCCCTTTATGCCCTAATGAATTGAACTAATACTACCATCTCTCCTCTAATCTATAAGCCCTTGTGAAATTCTACCAAGATTGTAGGAGTGGGTGTCATTGAATCTAAAGGGCCCATGATATATTCCACATAAGTTGACAACTCACCAAATTGAGCCTTAATCTCATCTTTAGTTTTCATATGTCTGCTCATGCATCTCAAGATGGTGGATACTCAAACTTGTATTTATTTTTTCTCCTTCCCTCATTTAATTCCAAGGATATATCTTCTAGATTTAGTATCCTCTTAGTTGCATATGCCTTTCTTCATTGTGAGACAATGGGATGAATATCTCTATAGTTCTCACTCATTGGGAATTTGTAGTGATGGTTGATATTTTTTGAGCTCCTCATTTATATTTTATATATACCTTATACATAACAACCATGATTGGGAATTCATGCTTCATAGGCATGTACTATATTTTTCTCTTTTTAATGGTGATCTTTAACCACACTACTAGATCTAGATTAGTGGTATTAGCTTATTATTTGTCACAATATGGAGTACAGATCTTTATTAGAGAACCAAGTGTATGAGAAGGTATCTATGATTGTAATAATCCTTGTGAAGGATGAGATCTTAGTAGAGGGAGTCTTTATTTGAGTGTCTTCTACAAAATGAATTTCTTCCTCTTAAGAAGAATCATCTTCTATGATAATATTTTCACGTTTTTGCTCTTCCACATTATTTTATTCTTCTATATCATCCTCTATTTGCTACATAGAGGTCTACTCTTGTACTTTAGTAGTATATAAGTTTTATATTTTACCTCCTCAATGTTGCTTGATTGCAAACTATTTTGTAGTTGTGTTCTCAATACCATGTGTATATTAGTTGTATATGTGTATAAATTTAACTTAGTGGTAATTCCATCATGCATATCCATTCCATCATTTATATTCATTCTATCAATACCTATACATCCCATCATTTGTATCCTTTGTCACCCTTTTTTTTATTTTGACAATGATAGGAGTAAAGTGTTGAAGCATGTTTTGGAAACATCTTGATATGTTAAATTTTTAGCAACTACTCCATAAGAGTATCACAATTTATATTCCAATATACTATCATAGGTTATGAAATGAGTTTTGCAACAAGCAATTCAACTATAACTTGATGCCAACAAGCATTTTAACATAGCATCATGAATGAAACCTATAGAATGGGGCATGTATTCATATGTGATGTAGTCCTTGGAGATCACATCCTAAATCCCTCCATGAATCCATCCTCAACTATGCTACCATTACATCCATCTTCATCCACTTCATCCTAAATCCTACATCCATTCCATCCACTACCTACATTCTTTCAAATATTTCATTTAGTATGCCCCTCATCCTTGTCACTATACTTAGTTTTCACTTATTTTTGGTTACAAGTAATTGTTGCAACTCTTAACAATCCATCCCAACTTTCATAGTAGTGCAATCCAAACACGTCCAAATAGAAAGAATCCATTAGTTTTTTCCTTAGTATTACTAATTTCCAATCCTCAATTATTTCAACATCATCATTGAGATATATCCTTACATTCTTCTTAAGATATACCATTCCCAAATCAAGAATTCTATCATCACCATTGAGATATATCCTTACATCATTCTTAAGATATGCCATTCCCAAATGAAGAATGCTATCATCATCATCAATTGATCATTAGTTTTTAGCTTGATTAGGAGCAAAATCTTTTTTCACTTGTGCATGTTTGTTTGTTTTCTTGTTTGTTTATTATTGTGTTTGCATACTTCTTAATCCTTGGGGAATTTCATTGCAATTTCATCATCGTACATCTTGGCATACACCTACTTGGATGTTAGTCTTATGAACTATCACAACAATGACATCACATTTTTTCTATATCATGGTGCGTTCTATTATATGCTATAATAAATTAAGTTGCTTAAATATTTTAAATTTTATGCAAGGTTTGTAACATCCATCACACATTATTAACACTCACATACATCTTCTTCCTTATACACATTTCTAAAAATTACTTATCCATTCTTTCCCAAATTCATAATGTACTACTCTTCTCATTTCAATCACCCATATGTACTTTTGATCCTTGCATCCATTCTTAAGGGGTAATCACCCTAACCATCATGATGCATTGAGTATCCCCTTGCATCTATTCTTCATCTTCTTCTTTTACTTTCTTTGAAAAGCATATACTTATTTTAGTTGTAGTGTCCTTTTAAAGAGAAAAAATGTAGACACGTAGATTTTTTTCGCCCTAACTTGTCTTAGATAATTTTCACTAAACATCGCTTCATAATTAAGTAATACTCATTATTAAATAATTAATCAACTGTTAACTCCACATGCACACAATTAATTAATGATCCTCTCATCATTTTATAATTAAATCATTGTCAAAAGATAATCTCTTCCATTCATTAAGTTATTCAAGTTGTAATCCCTTGATGTATTCATGCACACTACTAAAATAAACAAAGAAAATAAAGTGAAAGTCATCTGAACAATTTAAAGATGAAATCAAATCAATTTTAAATAAAAATAAAACAAACTCAAGTTTCTAAATCAAGTGAATTAATTACAACTTTCCTCATTCCAAAACGTATAAATCTATCTCTCTTACAAATTTAAGGATATCAATCTCTAAAAAACTTGATTATTCATGTTTATCATCAAATCATCAATCAATTATTAGTATACATTGCAAAGATCTTGCGCGATCATTTGAGCACATACATTCATAAGCACAAACAAACGTTCTTCTTCTCCAAAGAAAATGCACTCAAACATAAACAAATCTTCTTCTAAAAAAATATGTTTAATTAAAAGTTTACACTATTTTTAAAATTTTATTTGATATTCATTGTTTATTTTCTTTATTATCGTGAATTCTCATATTTATAATGTCCACAAAATAATTTTGAATCAATTTCATACTTACAAACTTCAACTAAAATAATAAAACAATAAAAATGAAAAGTCAAATCCAAATCTTAAAGAAAAATAATACTAAAATAAAATTATTCACAACTTAGAAACAAAATATATCATTTAAAAAAATATTCAAATATATAAAAGAGATAAAACTATGAACATACTATTTTATTTTATTTTATTCGTACATATACATATTATTATTTGCACTAAATTGTGAAAAATTATTATTAAGAGCGATTTCCAATTGGTGTACACGTGCATGTGCATGTGCATGTGAACACATGCGCTTGCACAGAGAAATCGTAGTAGGTAAAATAGTTGCTTTTAATATTTTTTTAATTTAAAAAATACTAATTGTTTTGGTCTTATTCAAACATTTTTAAATCTTTGATTTGAATTTATGTGGAGACATAGGTATCTAGATTCTAGAATGAGTAAATAGAAATCATGAAACTTTATCTTCAATGGTCTTTGAACGTTTTATATAAGTAAGTGTTAAAATTGATGTGCATTATTGACTAAACACCATTCCAGAAGCTCATGACGTTTTATGGATTTGATTTCAGACTATTGATTTTTATTTTTATTGAATTAAATTTCTATTCAAATTTGAATGGTAATTCTACTCTAATAAATAAGAATTTTCTTATTGAATCAAGTTTTTATTTTGATTTTTTTTTTTTTTTTTTGAATAAATGATCATTTTAATATTAATATTTTTTTCCAAATTTTCTTGTTGTTATCTATTATATCGAATGGGCTAAAGGTCGCCCTCTCAACATATCCACATATGGCAATTCCACTTTCATAGATTAGAATTTTAGATTATTGAAACAAGTTTCTACCTAAACTAGTATGACAATTTTATTATGAAAATTTAGAATTTTCTTATTAAACCAAACTTTTACTTTGACTATCTCTTGCCATGTTTGAACAAACAACCATTATAGTATTAACACTTTATTTCATATTGTCTTGTTATCCTTCCTTATGTAGAATGGACTCTAGATCAACAATCAAATTATAAAATAACTATAACAAATAAAAGAATAAATTATTTAATTAGAGACAAGTTAGGGAGGAGATTAACATATGATGGATTGCTATCATAAAAGATACTTCTATTATGAAGTTGGATTTGATATATATAGATATCATTCATAAGAATATGGGTTATTATATCAAGACAATCCAATCTATTCTTGTGGAGGATTAACTATGTATATTATTTCTTATTACTTCTTGAGATTCTAACTGGGAGTCATTATCTTTGTTATGAATTGTCTTTATGTCTTATCTACATTCTTACAATGTGTTAGATTTGTTGAAAAACTCAACTCGTGCCCTATTGGCTATGGCCTATATCATTCTTTCTCTTATTTGTAATTATTTATCTTCAATTATATAAAAATAAAAATAATTAAAAATATATAATATAATTCAACATAGCAAAATTTAAAATAAGGTGGGATTTAGTTTTAATGATTGAATCTCTTGAAGCAAGTAAACTAGTTAATCTTTTAAAATTCTTTGTGTTGGAAGCTTAATATTACATTAGAAGTTGGGTAGATGATTGCTTAAATTTTTTTTTTTGTTAATCTCAAATTATTTATTTAATCAAAACTATGATGAATAGTGATTATATTCCACAAGTAAATCTAGTTTAGTGATCAAATATATTGTTTATATTATTAGCCATAATAATCATTAGATTGATTCTTGTATAGGTATAAAACCACCCCTACATAAAATATGTAAAATATGTAGGGATGGAACAATAAATCAACAATGATAACAACTTACATACATAAGTTGTGACAATAATGCAAGCATGCTTTTTGAAATAAAAATAAAGGAATATAAACTTAGATTTGTGTGTGACTTGTAAATTATTTTTTTAGAATGTTTTTTAATGATTCAAAATGATGCTCTGTGATCATATATGAGATTGGACTACTCTAACAAAATGTAAGATGATTTTTTCACTCTCTTTTATTCAATTATGTAACTATAGAATTGATTTTCATGTTTGTGGATTTGACCCTAGATTGGAGGAAATGACCTACAAACTATTGATATTAAGTGTTAGTGTATATATTATTATGGATTATTCTTACACTTGGATTTAGGCTTACTTAGGTGTGTTAGTCATGTGGGAGTTACATGCCTACTTTGAGTCACATGCCTATTTTGAGCTAGTCTTAGTTAAGTGGGTTACATGCCTATTTATTTGGCTTCTTCACCACTATTTTTAGGTGAAAGTTGAACTTCCTTATCCTATATATACATATTAATTTTATGAGAAAACTCTTTAAGGTTATTGGTATCCATTTTTTTCTTTACATTGTGTGTTTTTTGTAGCTTGTAGCAAAGAGTGTGCATGTGCTTGACCCACATGGCTCAAATTGGTACATTTCATCGATCCAGATATCCTAATCAATACTTTGATATGGTATCAAAGTGCTATTCTAGTATATAAATGCCATTTTATTTATTGTTTTTAATTATATTGGAAAAACAAGTTTTTATAGGAGACCCAAAACCCCAAAATTGAATCAAGGGGAGTTGTTTTGTGTTGTGTCTTCTGCACTTCTACACTTCATTTCAATATTTCCTTTCTACAGATATTTAATTTAAAGAATGTATTTAAATCAAATTGACACACCTTTAACACCCTTTAATTATCATGATTGGAAACTAAAAGTATGATTTGTGCTAAAGAAAAAAGGGTTGCATAGGGAAACAATGGGTGCTAAGAAAGAACCTACTACTAAGGAAGTTAAAGAAAAATGGTTTAACAAATGTGATCAAGCATTTGGATTTCTCTATCTTAATGTGTCTCCTAAACTTCTCTTTCATGTAGAAGCCTTGAACACACCCAACAAAGTTTGGATTACTTTAGAAAACCTCTTTGGAAAGATGGATGAAATAAAAAGTCATGAGTTAGAGAATGAGCTCATAATCTTGAGCCCTAGTTCTTTTGACACCCTAGAAGAATTCTTCACCAAATTCAAATAACTAAGGTTAAAGTTGAAATAATGTGGAATAGAGAAA
>VDFB02370368.1:0-20340 GCA_007258455.2 Sequoia sempervirens | reverse complement strand
TGATAACAAATGCTCCGTTTTGGAAAATATGATGTATTTGTAATCTTCCATAAACTTGCGGAGGTTAGTTGTTTCTTTACCACATCTTCGTATATCACTGGTCAAAGATAGAGATTATGAACTCCCTTATGGAAATCTGGGAATGTATAATAATAATTATTTTATATTGATTTCTATAATACCTCTAATCATTTATTTTAATAATGTCGGTGGTATAATATTATTTCAATATTATCTGTGATGATTATAAAGGTATTTAAATTGAGATTTGATAATTTTGATATCTAGTTTGTTTGTAATTCAATTGGTTAGGATATTGGGGACATGACATCATTGCTTGTCAGGATCATGCATTTGATTGAGGAAGTTTATCCTCCCTTACATCCCGAATAGTAGAATAACACCATGAGGGTCTCCTTTGTTGTGTGACTCAAAACTCTTGTGGTAAAAGCAACCACATTTAGAGTTGAAGTCAACCTAGGTCTATCCATTTGATATACCGGTTGTGTAGGAGAAATATTAGCCATAGGCTGACACATTGATGATTGTGATGGAGTACAAGAATGATTATAGCCTTCAACTTTCAAAGGAACCATAGCATTGGTTCCAGGCTGATTTCTGGCAACCTACTAGTTAGGGTGACAATCAATGAAAGGTTATGTTTCTTCTACATCAACATCTCAAATAGCTATGACTTTATTAGTGGAAGAACCAATGAATCTAAATGTCTTAGAATTTTTGCTATTCCTAGCAAAGAAGTATCTAATGCTCGTGGAATCTAGTTTACTCCTTTTGCTGTAATGTCCCCTTTTTAGGGTTTCCTTATTTGGCAGTGGTGCTATCTTTCAGAATCTGTGTCTGCATATTCAAAGGAGTATATTGATATTACTAGTGAACTTTTCTGGGTTTTTTCCAATGGTGAGCTATTTTTAGTAATTTACCATCTTTAGTAACTTACTATTTTTAGTAAGTTCCAGTTGAGCTTCATTTGGGCCAGTTTGGTGATCTGGCTCACTTACTATTTTTAGTAATTAGCCTTGACTCCTTTTATCTAGTAGCTCAGTGCAAAGTTTCCATTTTTGTCAGAGGTGAGTTCTCTCAGTGGCCGGAGTTATTATTTGTTTATTTGTCACTTAAGTTAATAAAGTTGTTATTTTAACTAAGTGAGAATGAGCGTGGGTTATAAAAGATCCCCTTGGCCTAGTAGAGTAAAGTTGTTTTAAAAGAGGGGACAATGTATCTCATGTTGACACCTAGAAAGAAAGCTAATTTCATGTTTTTAAGGCTTAATATTTGCCTCCAAAAGTGGACGCCTCTTTGGAGAGTATTTCATGTTTATTAAAGTGATATTTGGAGAGCAAGGTTGGGTGTGAGTTTTTGGAGGGAAAAGGTTTTTTTAAAATAAAGTTGCCCTAATTCTTCCCTCTTCTTCTATTTAATCCCTTTTGAGCTCTCATTTGCATATGGTAGACTTTGACGACATAAGAAGACTCTTCTGGATTGTTTCCAGAATTCGTATACTTCTGGTTGAGGATGAAAACCCTCATCTGGTTTGGTGTTTTCACACAAGAAACACACTGATTTTCACAGAGTTTTGGGATTTCAGGGTTTCAAAAGAATGAAGATTTTTGAGATAAACTGATTACAGATATATTTGAGTTTTCAGTGATTTTTGGTGTGTTAGAAGAGGGTTTGTAAACTCTACTTTATGCCTGTCCGTACCGTTTGCCAAGACAGGGTGTACCTCTCATATTGAATGCACAGGTCAGAGGAAGGATTCTGAGATTTTAGGTACTCTACCATCTGTTTTCTGATTGCTGGGCGCCTCCTTTACATGTGTTTCCTCAATACTAACAGTTGGCATTAATTTATTGAAGCTAGTCCCCCTCTCAGCAGGCTGTACAAGTGTGAGTGAAGTTTTGAAGTCATATCAGGGTTTTTGGTGTGTTTTGGAGGTTGCAAATTATTCTCTGTTGTGGCGCCTTGATTTGTTGGAGTGTTAGTATATTGTTTGAAGGCAGTTTGAAACTCAGAAAAATTTAAAAATATATATGAATTTTAAATGCTAAATCGCCCCTGTTTGAGCAGTACCCCTGTAGGCTGTGCTGAGGATCTGTACTATTTTAGAACCTGGTTTTTTGACTGTTACTGGCTGAATGTGGAAAGATTTACAGGTCTGAGTGGTTTAGCAGTGAGTATTGGTGTTTCTAGTGGCTGGGGTTACCCATCGCGGCAGTTGGGAGGCATCATAATAAAGGATTCGTGAAGTTATCAGAGCTTGCTGAAAGTATCTGCACCTTTCCTCATGCTACAGCTGATTGTAATAACTGATATAGGCTCTGTCCATGTGCTGTGATTACCAAAGGAAGCCAGGGGAGTCTTTATTTGCTGCTGGATAGCTTCTTGTTGATATTGGAATGGTCACCTAGGACTGCTGTTGGTATTTACCACTACTAATCTACTACAGCAGGTCTGTTATAGTGCAAAGATACATTCATTTTCAAGGTATTTATACTGTCTGGTAATTGATTTAGTGGATGATCCGTTGTGTCTCCTTAAATGAGTCTTGGAGCTCTACTTTCAGTTGTAGTTATGACTTAAATGAATGTAATCACCATTATAAAATGCAACAGCAGAAGGCTTTGAAATTGCAAAACTTTCAGTGTTTATATATGTTAAATCTGCATGAATATATGCTTATTGCCTGAGTTATTGTTGTGGCATCTGCTTCAGTGAGAATCCCAAACAAAAAAAAAATCAGTGGTGTTCATTACATTTGCTCCCAAGAACCAAAATATATGTAGCTGAACCAAAAACACAAAAAAATGTTACCTTGAGTTTGAGCTCGAACCAAGATTTTTCTTGTGTGACATCATCAAGGCTTTTCATGAACTTCTCTTGAGGAGATATACTGTTGTGTTCATTGCTTTACCTCAATATTTGTACGGCATGCCTCTTTTGTACATCATACATTGAGCCATTTTCATGATAGTTTTGTTTCTCCTTTCAAGAACTACATTCCACTAATGGGTTTATGGCACTGTCAACTATCTCTGAATGCATCCCTTCTTGTAGTGGTTTTGAAACTACTTGGAAGTGAAATTGCCCCCATTATTAGACCTTAAGGTCATGCTTCACCTATTCTTTTGATTTTCAACCAATGCATTGAAATCGACAAAGGTTTCAAAGCAATTATATATATATATGTTTGTATGTATCTATGATTCTATGTATGTATTTTAAAATTATATCCATATTTTCCTTGAGAAATCATTAACCAACAATGAAAATGTCCTTGCATTGAGGATTGTTGATGATTTGTGGGACAGATCACATAAATTTGCGTGGATAAGATTTAGATCCTCCTTTGCACCCCATGCCTCTTTAGTAGGAATGACTTCCATTTTTGGTTATGAGCCAAGCACCTCACAAATATATTTTGCTTGTCCTAGATAGATGGAGAAAATCAAACCATACTAGTTTTTCTTGGTTTGGCTGAAAATTGAAGATTGAGATTTCTATTTCTCTGATACCAACCATTGTCCTCTACGACTAAGGCATGGAAACTAACTACGATAGGATCACCTAGCTTGTACAAGCCATCTTGTCCAATGTGTTGGGCAATCATTCTTTCTTGCTTCAAATTAGTCACAATACACTTCTTTACTAAAAAATTCACAACAATGTTAGGATCTTCTATTAGTTGATTGATAGACAATAAATTTTGTTCATATTTGGAACAACCCTAACATCCCTTCCTATGAGTTTAATTGCATTACCGAGAACCATAGTTTAAAAACTCAAGAGTCAACAATTACTTAGCTGACCCAAATTTTTTAAAAGCTTGGGACTTGGCAAAAAACCAGTTCAAAGTTTCAATACCTATAAACTTAAAAGTCTTACTATTGACAAAAATTGTAGATTATAAATTTATTTTACAACTAAACCTTAAAAAAGTTTGCTGCTGCTATGTGGATGGTATCAAGAGGAGCCTCAGGCATAGGACTAAGTTATGTATTCGGCGAACTGACCTTTGATAGCTCACTGAACTGGCCTTTTGAAACCTCACATGTTGCTACATTTGCTTCCCATTCGGCTGCATCCCTCTCCAAATTAGTGATCTCATCAGTAGTAAACAATGGATCTACATCCTCAGTGACTGAATTCACTATGGATCAATGCTATTGAGGTCAAGTGCATGATGTGTATCTTGCCCCTTTGTCTTTTTTTATTGCAGCTAAAGGTTGCACCACACAAAGATAAGGTTATTCAAGTGCTTTTGAATTAACTTGTGCTTTTTTGTGTGAATGGCCTCAAAAGAACTCTAATTGTGCTCACAACTTGAAATGTAGAAAAAGGGATGAGGGCTCTAGGATTTTACTCGAGGGCTTTAATCACCTTTTCCTTGGATTTCATTTGGAATTGAGGTAGTGGGGGTTTGATGGATTTGGACAAGGTATAGGACTGACTTACACCCTGAAAGGTGAGTCAACCTGCCCTTGACCAAATCTGAAATGGACCTAAGGATGAAAGGCAATGATTCAACTAGTCTAATGATGCAAATACAACAAACAAAAAGTTACAAACAAATTCGAACTTCAGAAATGGACAGAGCAGGACACTATGCACTTGTGATATAAATTTGGAGCTGATTTCTGAGGACTTAGTCGCCTAGGGCGACTATGTCTTAGTAGGAGGATCTTGGATCTGATTTCACAATCCTCTGATGCCAGATCCAAGTCTTCGTTTTCTGCTTGTTGCAATATCGAATCATTGTCGAATATTGCTATAACTGAGTTTCTGTTTGTTGTCAAGGTGTAGGGTTTGATTGCAACAATGAACAATTAGCCTTCAAACTTCTTCCAATCTTCTTCAGATCTGAAACTTGCACATTCAAAGAGAGAGGAAGGGTTGTGCCATATAGGGGCTTGCCTTAGTCAAACACCGTGTTAGTGTTTCCACTTCCACAATGGCAATGTCAATGAAAGATAACCTATCCTTTTGAGGGATAGGGATGAATGTTAAAAAGGAATGATGAATCAACAATGGACTGCAACTCACCACCCTCCAATGGCTTCCTTGAAGGACTTAAGTCATAAAAATCTCCTCAAGGCTTGATTTTTGCTTGCTTGATTTGGTTGAGGACCTACAAGGGTTAGATCTCACAAACAATATGATAACATAAATATGAATAAACTCAGATACACTTTGACATGATGCTTTGATGTTGAATTGCTGCAATAAATCTTTGAAATTCTGCTCTTGACTTGCTTGATAGTGCTCTTGATAATAATTCCTCCAATAATTTCCAATTAGTTTTCGAATGGTGCAATAACTAAGTATTTATATGCAATTATTCTAATTTCCTGAAAATTAAATCTCAATAGTCGACATTGGACATTTGAAATTCAAATAATAAAATGCAGACTCTGACATGTTCAATTTTGGAGGCAAAATTGGGGGACTAAGTCGCCCTAAGCGACTATGTCCCAACCCTATTTTGTGGGACCTAAGGTGTCAAAGACAAAATATTAAATGAATGCATTTGTTTTTTGTTTGCAATTTGTTGGTAAATATTAGAATGGGCCACAAAATGCATAATTTAGGAAATTAGGTGTACAATTAGGTCCATGCACTTAAGGGGGAGCAAAACATAGTGTGAAATTGTCATGGATGACAATTTACGACGCTACACAACCAAAAGCACTGTAGGGCTGGGCTAGAATGCAAGTGACAAGCTTTTGAAGTTTAGTAGCTGTGGCACCCGAATCTTCCCACCCTAAATCTAGGACAACATTTATAATTTTGTAAGAATTTAGTAAAGTAAAAATAAATTGGAAACTGAAATTAAGCATATGTTTTTTCTACTTGGTTGCAAAGTGTTTCTCCTACAAATGCATAAAGTTGAAGAAAATGATGCCCCTCTACCCTTTCATAAATGTGTAACTCATCATGTACGAGGTCTCAAAGGTTGTCGTTGGGGATCAACCTCTCAATAGATGTGTTGAGGCCAAGCATAACCTTTGCATTTGCTTTAAATGAAAGAGAGAATAAACACTTGGGGTTCAAATAGTAAGCAATAGCATGGATATGTTGGTGGAGTTATTAGTTCCACCGTCGATCAATAATGCACCATATGAGTTCATATTTGGTTTTCTTTGACCCATACAAATGCTGAATTGCTTCTTTGGCTCTATCCATGCCCTCATGTAGGTGTTTCATGGGGATTTTATCCCCATCCACCAATTGTAGAACCTTAACCAGTGGTTTTGACACCTAAAACAAGAGAGTGAGTGAAAATAAAATTAGAAAAATGAAGTAAAAAAATATAGCAAATTAATATATCAAAATTTTACAAAAACAACTTGTAATATTGTAATTTATTTTTATTTTTTTGATAAAAGCTTACTTTGATGATTTCTTCAATTGTTTTAACAAATATATCAGAAAAAATGGTCTTCATGACCCTCTTTGCTTTAGCCTTCCTACAGTAAGGACCATAGTAACGAGACTCAGACTCGGCTCGAACTTGGTTAGGGTGACTTGACCCGTGACTAGGGACTTGGCGCAAACTCGGCAAAATGAAAAAAGTTGAAACGATCCTAGAAATTTAGAGATTTTTAAGGATTTAAAACTTGTTTCAAGCACCCTTTATTGAATAAACCTTAAAGAGACAATATCATTAAATAGAAGCAAATTTGATCACATACACAAGTATACAATGATCACATAAGTATAAAGTACACAAATTGGAGTTGAGCTGCTGAAGGAAATAGCATACTTAGATATATAAATATAGTCAAATGTATACAAAACTCATGGAATAGGAAATCCATGACATCAAATATTCCATATAAATATGAAATATCAAAAAAATAGCCACAAGTCTATGGCTTAGTGGAGCTAGCATCCTTCCTCCGAAGGCTTCTAAGGGTCCTCGATGATGTAGCAGCTGTAGCCATAGTCTTTGCCTGTGTCTCCATGCCACTCTCACCAACAACAGCTGTGTCTCCTCTTGCTCTAGCCTCCTCCTCAGCCATGGCTACAACCTCAGCCTCTCTCTTTGCTTGGTCCACCCAATCAAGGTCCTCGTCACTAAAGATTGTGTTGGCGTTTAAATTCGCACCTTTGGAATGCGTATTTGAAACGGACAGCTATGCACAGTAAAACTGCTCTTCAAATTAGGAGGGGAAGCTCCCTCTTGCTGATGGTGTTGAAAGAAAGTAAACTAAGAACTAAGTTGCCTATCTTTTTGATCAGCTTAGAGCACAAGGTTTATTAAACACAAATGCCGCAGCTGAGATTTTCTGATTTAAGAACTTGAACTGTGACTAACTTAAACTAAAGACGTTTCTAACTTCTCAAGTAATACGCAGAGCAAGAGAAACTAGAAATGAACAAGGTTGATTCTCTGACAAAATGCTTCAATAAACTCTTTTTCAACAAACATCTACACACTTCAATGTAAGCTGAAATCAAGATCATAAAAGCGGAACACAAATAATGGAAATCTGAGATGTTATATCAATGCTAAGGAGGCTCATGATTTTATTACTCAAACTTCTGGAACAAAACTTACTTCTATCATGCCTGGAACAAGAAATTGCAGCTAAAGAGGCTTGCAATCTTGTTCTTACACAATACGAACAACAATTACAATAACTTCTTGTTGGCTAAAAGAGACTCAACAATCGGCTATCATAAAACAATTGAACACTTGAATAACAAATAGAAGGCACAATAGGCTCAACGTTTTGTTATCACTAGCATGGTTAAAACAAAGTGAACTGAAACTGAATAACAACTTGCTGCAATACAGGCTCGCAATTTGCTATCACAATAATCGTTAAAGAAAACTAATGAGCAAAGGCTCTTATTTATAGGCAAGCAGAGGAGTAGGGAACCCTAAAATCTCCTTCCTTTCACAATCTAGGGCTTGCTCAACAAGCAAGATTTATTTCTAAATCTAGAAAGAAGATAACATCTAACACCTAAGAAAGCAGAAAAAGCGGGAAACACCAACTATTACATTTATCTTCTTTCTCTTCTCAAAGAATGGATAAGAATTATTCCATGAATAGAAAGAAAGCGGGAAGAAAGCTTCTAGAAGAAATTTGCTTTAAAGCTCGATCACATCCACTAGAAAATTAGAAATTGTGTCCTGGTTCGGTGCATCTGTGCCATCAATAGCAAAACACTGCTTTTCTAAAATATCTTCACCATCTGCAACTGACCTAAGGAAATCTTCGACCTCATTGGCCGCCTTTTCAAACTTTGCTGACATCATGGAAGTGTGACTTGGCAAAGTCTTATGTTTTTCTTTTATTCACTTCAGTACAATCTTCTTGTTGTATTTGTCCTCATGCATCTCCCATATCCTCTCGCATTCGCCCTTTGAGATAGTGACACTTTTTGGCCATGGGGGAATGGAAAAACACTTCTCGATCATATCAAGCTTCAAACTCCAAATCAACCTGCTATCAACTGACTGAATCTCCCTTGTAGCCGGGTTGTAATGCTTGATGCAAGCGATTACGAACTCAATACTCTAAACTGATATAGGAATAGATGCTGCTGCGAGGAGTCCGGAGTGTCCCAGGTTTTTGATTGAAGTGTTGCCTACGCTCTCCAAAACGTGTAGATCAAACACCGGCTTGATATGATGCAAGTCTGTCTCAGCTGTTTTGATGTAATCATGATAAAGAGTTGATCCAGTCTTGAAAACATCGGGAGTGTATTCCATTTCGGAAAACTTGAAGAATGACTGTAAACTCGCCTAGGTTCAGACAAGTTTTGAGCAACTTACTATTTTTAGAATGCTGATTTTCTTTGCTCCAATGGACAAATTTTTGAAATTTTTTCTGAGATATAGGTTTTGCTCAGAATTTCGTTGCAAGACAACCCAGATCGTCCGTTTTCAAAATTTTTTATTTTATATTGAAAAAGTAGCAAACCCTAATTTCTTCAATTTTTCACGAAAAAAGCTGGCACCTCGGTTTTGTTCAGAATATGATTAGAAATGGACCCAGTTGATTAGATTCGCAAAACCCTGATGACTGATCGAAAAAGCAGCCAACCCTAGGATTTGGAATTTTCTTGAAAAAAGCTGTGATATGGGTTTTCTTCAGAAGATTGATTTGAGAGGACCTAGATGATTGAAAATTGAATGCGCTGAGGATTTCACTGACATGCAAATAAAAAGCAGCTGCTGCAACTTGATGAAGTTTCTTGAAAATTTCTTCAGAAGAATGAGGTGATAAGACCCAGATAGCTGAAAATTTGAAAACCTTGGCCATCTCCTTGAAAAATTTGATCTTCTGGATGAAAAAGCATGAAAAAGCAAGGGTTTATGTTGCTGGTCTGAAAAATTTGATGAATAACCAGCAAACTTGAATTCTTGAATCATAAAAATTCTTCAAACTTGCTGCTCCAATTTTCTCCTTTGAATGCTACCTGCAAAAATAATGAAAATTACATTGAAGAGAGGTGTTAAATAGACTTAGGGTTTGAATTAGGTTTGCTTTCTTTGCTTTTATTTTCAAAACCCTAAAAATCTCTGATCATTGAACTTGGACGCCCATGCTTCATCCTCTTGCAATTTTGAAACTTCTTGAAAATTTTGGAAATTTTACTAAGGCATGAGAAGTTGGGCGCCCTTCTTGGCTAGGGGCGCCCACTTCAAGCAGTGTTAGCCATTTTTTTGATATTTTCAACTTTTCACCATTTTGACCCCCTACTTCGCCTTCGATTTCCGGCTTGTAGACTAATCTGATGGGCGAGTTGAAGGATTCATTGCGGAGCCAGACCCGTTCTGAGAAGATTGTTCTGGAGGGCTCTCTGGCTAAAAACTTCATTTCGACCTTCGAATTCATGGGAGCCTTTCTCTTCCAAGGACGCCCATTTTGTTCAAAGTTAGCCATTTTAATGATCTTCAATTTCTTCATTAACTCTTCTTCCACAGATGACCTTGTCAAATTTGGTGATCCGGGCATCGGATTGATTGACGGTTATGCTCGTTGCGAAGCTGAGAAGATCTTAAGAGGGGTTTTTGGGAGAGACTTCATCAAATAGTTGAGTTTGGGCCTTCAAAAGCTTAGGCGCCGCTGGCAAGCTGGGGCGCGCAAACTCACCAGAGTTATTAAAATAATGTTTATTTATTTATTTATTAATGCTCAATATTGTAAGATATTGTAAGATAGAGATAAGATCGTCTCCGATCTTATCTGGAGTTTCTTTTTAGAAACTTTCCAGTTTTGTAAATCTTGTAAATTATTTATTGAGCGTCTCGCTCTTGTTAATACATCAATTAATTTACCAATTACTTGCGTAATATGGTATCAGAGCCAGATTGCTCAACTGTGAATTTTTAATTCATATAAAAATCGTTTAAGATTTTTTCTTGAATTTTTGAATTAAAAATTCTCAAAAATCTCTTTTTGAAGATTTTTTTCTGTGAGTAAAAATTTCGAAATTTTTTTTTTTTCGGAATTTCTGTGGCTATTCGGAAGAAAAAATTCAGGTTATCAACTGTGGACTTCGCGGGCATTTTTCGAAAATTCGCGGGCTCTCCCGGGCTTAATGGACTGTGTATCGGCCATTTCGGTGTTTTGTGTGCACGCTTTTCTCTTCGCCAAGGCGACGCGGCTGTGCCACTAACTTCTTCCGGCTTCGCTCGCTCGTGGTGTTGTTTTTGTCTCCATTCGCTGGGCCTTGTCTATGCCCGACGGATTTCATCAGTTTTTCGCCTCGCTACTGAAACGCTTTCGTGCCGCTGCTTTTCGTTTTTTGGCCGCCAGTTTTCACTTGTGAGGACGCTGCCGACGCTTCCGCTTCGATTCGTGGTGCTTTCTTGCCCGTGTTTGCGCCCCCTCTGGTGTTTTCCATTTGCCACGATTTTGTGTGATTTTCGAGTTGGTTCTCTGCAATTTTTTGGAGAAAATTTGGCGCCTAGGGTTCCAGCGACTTCGGCCAGGGTTTTGACCCGTTTTTCGAAGTCAGAAATTTTTTCGGGATCACGTATTCTCGGTGGGTTTTTCGAGCCTAACCTGGTTGGTCTCCGGTTCTCTGGTGCATCGCTTTCCTGCGGCCTCAAATTTGTGCCATCCGTATTAACTATACCTTCGCAGACCGGACCGTCTCCTATTTTCTATTGCCTCGAAGTTTCGTAAGGCATCAACGCTTTCAAGACTGCTGCGTCTCAAAAAGCGCGGAAGATGGGCTGCTTTAAGCAATTTAATGCCGGAGGGCGTCAGAGATTTTAATGGCAAAAATTACAACACCGGAAGCAAATGATGTTAACAATTTCTTGGAATATCACGCTTGATCGATGATCTCTAACGCTTACTCGGCCCCGGTTACGTAAGGATCAGGATAAGTTTGATGAGCAGAATCGTGAAGCCGTCATGCTTATTAAGCTTTCGGTTACTGATGATCAACTCCCTCAGATCCCACTGCGAAAATCAGCTAAGGAGATCTGGGATCACTTGAAGGATTTGCATGAAACTTCCGACAAAAGCCGTGCGTTTTTCTTGAAGAATATGCTGTTTTCTATCATGATGGATGAGAAGACAACTCTGCAAGCGCACTTGAATAAAATCCAGGAGATCAGAGATTAGTTGGAGGCGATTGGTCGGAAAATGGAGGAGGAAGACATGGTTGTGATCACCCTGAAGAGTTTACCGAAGTCCTATGAACATTTCATAGAGACCCTCAACATTACGTCTGCTAATGTTGATCTCGAGTTTCCGAATTTGTGCACTATCCTGTTGCAGCAGGATCGCTGGAGACAACAGTTCGGTAGCAGTGAATCATCATCCTCCACGGAGCAGGCCTTTGCAGCGAAAACTCAGTCAAAGCATCATGGTAAAGGTCAGCCTTCACAGCAGAAAGGCTCAAGTCAGCGCTCCACCAGTCCGAAGAAGAAAAATATACAGTGCAATGACTGTCATAAATTTGGCCACATCAAGAAAGATTGCCGTGCTCGTTTGGCTTCTGAGCAAAAGAAGCAGGGAGGGTTTCAGAAAGCGAATGTCGCCGAGCACTCTGAGCAGAAGGAATCTGCCTTTTATGCACTGATGGCAAAAAGGCCCACAGACCATGTCAAGTCCTCTGCTTGGTACATAGATTCTAGTGCCTCACGTCATTTCTCACATAGGCGTGATTGGTTCACAAACTTTTCCCCTTGCACTGACTCAGTAATCTTTGGAGGAGGTGAGGAATACACAGTTGTCGGCACCGGCACTGTTCAGGTTCAGTCTGGCGAGAGGGATCTCATATTCCTCAACGTATATTATGTACCTGATATCGAGCTCAATCTTCTCTCAATCAGTCAGATCATGCGGCATTCTCCCCAGATGGATGTGGTATTCAGCTCGCATAGATGTTCGATTGTTGATCGAGAAACTCGCACAACAGTGGCCGTTGGGATAGAGGATCATGGCCTTTACAGGCTTGTGGACACTGGTGATTCTCCGGAGTTAGCCTTGGTGCCTGTGAATTCAGTCAAGCCACCGCCTTTTGGCACCGCGGTAACGCGTAATCTGAATCCGCACTATCTCTCTCTGCCTTGCTCTGAGGGACTTGTAGATGGCTTACCCGACATCTGCATCGCGACGTATGCTTGCGGGTGCTTGTCAGTCGGGGCAAAGACGCACAACCGCTCGCGATGCACTCTTTACGCTTCTAAGGTACTTCGATTAGTTCATGCTGATATTTGTGGCCCTATGTCTGTTTCTTCTGTAACTGGTTGCAAGTACTTTCTACTTTTTGTTGATGACTATAGTAGGAAAATGTGGGTGTACTTTCTTAAACAGAAATCAGAGGTTTTTAATGTATTTCAGAAGTTTAAGGCCTTAGTTTAAAAAGAGTCCAGTTCTTGTATTATAACTCTTAGGTCAGATAATGGGGGGGAATTCTGTTCTAGTGCATTCTCCAACTTCTGTGATACTCATGGGATAAAACGTCAGTTAACCACACCCTACACTCCTCAGCAAAACGGTGTTGTAGAGCGACGCAATCGTACGATTGTTGAGATGGCTCGCTCCATGTTGCAACACAGGAGTGTTCCTATCATGTTTTGGGCAGAAGCCGTCAATACATCAGTCTATCTCCTTAATAGGTCACCCACTCATGCTGTTAAGGGAAAGACTCCTGAGGAAGTTTGGTCTGGTCGCAAACCTAGGATCAGTCATTTGAAAGTTTTTGGCTCCCTTGTGTATGTTTGGATTCCAGAGGCCAAGCGCACTAAGCTGGACTCCAAGAGCTAGAAACTCATGTTCACAGGGTACAGTGACAACCACAAGGCATAGGTTGACTGGGAGCAGGACACTCCATCGCCTTATCTTCGGCCAGATGTTCTTTGGATGAGGAACTAGGTCCATTTCACTTTCCTCTCACCGTCACATCTCGTAGGATCACCATGTGGTCCTGATATGAGTGTCCGACTTCCATTAGGTTCACCTGATGGGAGGGATGACGAAGACCTAGTCTTTGATGATGCTCAACCTGAGTTTCCTCCAGATGATCATGAACATCTCCCTGCTGAACCTGTTCCAGATCCACAACCAGATCCAGCTCCTCCTGTTGCATCTGATGTTGGCACATCTACTCTTCGACCGAAATGGTGGGCTAAGACTATCAAGGATCTTCAAAAGGTCGATGAGCTCATTGAGGGCAGATCATCCAAAACAAGAGCAACAGCCAGCTTCACAGAATTTTGTTTCGGCGTGGCCAGCCCATTCACAATACGCAGTTAGAGCCCCCGTGACATATCTCGTGAGGGCAAAGGGATACCTCAGTGGGAAAAGGCAATGGAATCAGAATACGAGAGTCTTCAGAAGAATCACACTTGGGTCCTTTCCAATCTTCCTTCAGGGAAGAAGCCCATTAGCCGCAAATGGGTGTACAAGGTGAAGTACAAAGCTGACGGAACCCTTGACAAGTACAAAGCTTGTCTGGTTGCACGGGGGTTCTCACAGAAAGAAGGCATTGACTATGAGGAGACCTTTGCTCCTACAGCCAAAATGAGTACCATACGGCTTGTCCTTGCCTTAGCAGCCCAATTTGGTTGGAAGGCCCATCAGATGGATGTGAAGAGTGCTTTCCTCAACGGTGAGTTGAAGGAGGAAGTATACATGACGCAGCCTCCAGGTTTCAAAGTTGCTGGTCAAGAACAAAAGGTATGCAGATTGGTCAAAGCACTCTATGGCCTGAAACAGGCTCCTCGGGCTTGGTACATTAAGATTGACACGTACCTCACAGATCATGGTTTTCAGAGGAGTCCATCTGACTCGAACCTGTATGTCAAGAATACTGGTAATGAGATTCTACTTGTTGTTGTCTACGTGGATGACTTGATCATTACTGGCAGTTCGGCACATTTGATCACTGAAATCAAACAGGACTTGTGCAAAACTTTTGACATGACGTAATTTGGGCCTCCCGTGATTATTGTTTAGGTGTTGAGGTTTTAAGCGCATTGTAGGAAAGATTTTCATCTCCCACCAAGTATGCTCCGAAGTCTTCTGATAGTTCAATGTGGATTGCAAACCTGCCTCTACACCCATGGAAAAAGGGCTTAAGTTGTCAGCTAAGTCCGATTCACCTGTGGTAGATGAAACATTGTTCAGGCAACTAGTAGGCAGCCTCATCTATCTTGCTGCTACTAGACCTGATTTGAGTTTTGCAGTGAGCTACATATCATGCTTCATGACAGCTCTGCTATCGATTATTGGGTAGCAGTCAAGCGCGGTGTCGCTATGCGGGAAGGGCACTCATTTTTGGACTCCTTTGTACACTCTGAGTCACGCATCCTAAACCTCGGGTCTACAGATTCGATAAGGTGTTCAGCTTGATGACAGGAAATCAACATCCGGTATGTGTTCGCTTTGGGATCCTAAAATACATGATCTAGTAAGAAGCAAAGAAGCGTTGGCTCTCCCACGTAGCGTAGTATCTGGAGCAAGAAAAGCAAAGATGTGAGGTGCTTTTATTACGGATGCTTGCGTGATATGCAAATGCCCCGCGTGTCCGACTTTGTTCGCGGATAACGGGGAGTTCTCAAACTTGCTAAGAATCGGGTCTTCCGCGAGCGCAACCAAGCATGGAAAGCATCATTATTTCATCTTGAAGTCGGTTGAAGAATTTATCATACCATTGTCAGATGTTCCGACAGAGGATCGTGACAAATAGTATTATTCTCACCAAGTCGCCAAGACGTATAAGTTTGTAAAATCTGTAGCATCTTGGTGTAGTTGATAGATTGAGCATTAAGGGAGGGTATTAAAATAATGTTTATTTATTTATTAATGCTCAATATTGTAAGATATTGTAAGATAGAGATAAGATCGTCTCCGATCTTATCTGGAGTTTCTTTTTAGAAACTTTCCAGTTTTGTAAATCTTGTAAACTATTTATTGAGCGTCTCGCTCATTGTTAATACATCAATTAATTTACCAATTACTTGCGTAATAAGAGTTAGATTATTTTTTCACTTTTTCTTGTTTGCTTTTGAATTTTGAAATTTCACTCTTGTTTCACCCTATGTTCAGCCTCTCATATCTGGCGACTGCAACCTCCGATTGACGTGCTGGATATCTTGTTCGAGTGCCTGATCAACTGTGAAGAAATCGTGTTAGAGCCACATTTGCAAATTCACTTGTTTAGGCCCTTGAAAACTTGGGCGCCTCTTCTCTCCTGGGGCGCCCAAACCTTCCAGACTTAGCCATTTTCATCTGATTTTCATCTTCAAGTTTGAAACCTTCATTCTGTATATTCCACTTTGATCTGAATCTGTTGGAGATTGGACAATTGAATGCTTTGACGGAGGCAGGCATTGAGGAGCTGGCTGAATACTGAAGAGATTGAGCATATTCTCAAACCCTAACTGCTGAGTTAGGTGCTTCAAAAAGTTAGGCGCCCTTCTTCACCAGGGGCGCCCAAAGTTCTCACACTTAGTCAATTTTTGATAATTCTCATGTTCTTCATTCTGACTTCTGTGTGAATCTTCCCTGTTCAGCTCTGAATCCTGGACGACTGGATGATCTGATGACTGCACCGTTGGATTCGTTGCGGAGCTGGAAGAGAACTGAGTAACTTTGGTTGGAGGCTCAAACCCTAATTTCAACTTTTAGTGCCCTAAAAAGATGGTCGCCTATTCTCACCTGGGGCGCCCAAGTCAACCAGTGTTGAAAATTTTCACAATTTTAACCTTCTCCTTCGTTCTTCGTGCTTGCTCACCAACTCGCGTTTTGTTGAACGCCTGAATGTTGAATCTGACGCCTGGCAGCTGACTGACCTCCATTGATGACCTTAGAGCTCCTGATATGCTTCTGAAAAAGCAGAATAGATCCACTAGGGCAAAACTGATTATTTTGAGATTCTGACTGCTCCAGTGTGATATGGACGTATTTTGAGCCAATCAAAATCAGTTTGAACCCTAACGGACCAACTTTCTATTTTTAGAAAGTTTTGCTAGTATCGGTTTCCGAAGAAACCCAAAAAAACCCAGAAAAAGTTAATATTTTTAGGAAATTTCTAAAAATAATAGTTTTCCTAAAAAGTAGGGATGAAAAACCAAGATCTGGGTATTTTAGATTAAGCTGCTCTGAACAGACCCAGATCGTGAGATTTTGAAAATTTTGCGTTTTAATCCCTCATGCAAGACATGCACACCCAAATTTTGACCTTTTTGACTGATTTAACAAGACTTAAAAACTCATTTCTTCAAAATGTCTTAGTGTAACAAAAATTTTAATTTTGGGGTACAACATTGGCTCTGTTTGGGGACCATGGCGGATACTTACGGCATATGAGAACCATAGAATCTCTGAAGTTTGATCTTAGACCAGTGCTTTGTCCATTGGGCATTGGAGTCAGCATCATTCCCTAATCACCTATTTGCAAGACTTTCCTTAGTCACCTAAAACCGGACTTCCTAGAAATCACCTAATAGTTGGACTTCCCTACTAATCACCTAAAACAAGACTCCTAATCACCGAAAACACGACAGGACTGTTACGGAAAGGGGAAATACAACATAACGAAAACATCATGGAAAGGGGAAACACATCACGAAAAACAAGGAAAAATATTTACAAAGGTTGTTCTACGAAAACTTACTCCACCCCCGAAGGGATGAAGTGCTTCGGGTACTGCCTGCTGTGTGGTAGAGGGAGGAGACTTCCATCCAAGCGCGAGAGAATATAGGTGTTCTCCCCTGTGGGCTCGTGAATACTGAAAGGACCTAGCCACAAGGAATCAAATTTTCCATGCATTCCCTTGGGCTCATGTCTCTTATCCCATAGGAGGACTTGATCTCCAACCTCGAAATCTTGTTGGCGAGCTTTCTTCTCAAAAATTTTCTTCACTCGCTCCTGGTGCTGAGTGATTCTATCTACTAGCTCCACCCTTTCTTCTTGAGGCTTAGTCAGGTACATAATGCGCTTCTGAATAGGATCTATGAATTCTCCATCTTCTACTGCGGTTGCTAGCTGTAAGGCGGACAACTCTAGCGTGATAGGTATCATTGCTTCTGTACCATACAAGAGGATAAAGGGTGAGGTACCAATGGCTCTCTTTGGAGTAATTCTATCAGCCCAGAGAGCAGCATAAAGTTTCTTGTGCCAAGTTCGTTGACTGGAATCAACCAACTTGCGGATAATTGTGACAATGTTCTTGCTCGATGACGCAGCTTGTCCATTACCTTGCGGGTAATAATCTGATGAATGAGATAGTGTAATGCTGTGGTGAAAACAAAACTCCATTAGTTCCTCGGATGAGAAACACGTTGCATTATCTGTCACGATTTTGCGAGGCACCCCGAATCGCGTGACAATGTTTTCCTTCAAGAACTCACACACGACGTCAGACGTAACTCGCTTGGTGGGAATGGCCTCAACCCATTTAGTGAAATAATCAGTGGCTGTAAGGACAAAAATATGCCCCTTACTGGATCGTGGGTTGATAGGACCAATAAAATCTAAACCCCATTGTTGAAATGGAGTATCTATAACAACTGGCCTGAGAGGAGCGGCTGCTAACTTCGCCTTGCCAAAAAACTGCTGACACAACTGACATTTATGCACCCACTCATATGCATTGCGGAACATGGTCGGCCAAAAGAACTGTGCCCGCAAGATTTTAAAAGCTGTCACCTTCGAAGAAAAGTGACCACCGCATGCTTGATTGTGGAAGGCTTCCAACAAGCGCCGTTGTTGATCTTTGGTAACACACAACAAAAATGTTCTGTCAAGCCCCCGCTTGTACAAAACATTGTTGATGATCACATAATTCTGTGCTTTCAGCTTTAGCGTTCTTTTTTGTTGCTTGTTCAGGTGATTTGGGCAATCACCATATGTCAGGTAATACCATATCTCAGTAAACCATTCTCCTGAAGATTCGATTAGTAAGACCATTGGAAGATCTTCCTTAACTTCAGGTTCAATCTCAGGTATACCTTTGGCTTGAAGCTTCTTATCTCCATCTTCTGCTATCAACTGACAAAAACCTCTCTCGCGGACGAGTTTGGTTGGCTTGATCTTCAAGTCATACTCTTGCACTTTTGCGACCTAGTTTCCTCTCTTGGAGCCCATCTCCTGTTGAGTTAGCACGCTTTTTATTGCTGGATCTGTGACATATACAATGGTGTGAGTATTCAAGATATAAAATCTGAAATTCTTTACAGCTCAAACCACTGCATATGTATTCTTTTCAATCTGAGAGTATCTTGATTTGCTGTCCTTGAAACTACAGCTCATGAAAGCTATTGGAGATTCAGTTTCTTCATTTAACTTTTGTGTCAGAATGGCAGACAGAGTATACTCTGATGCATAACAATAAAGGATAAACTCCTTTTCAAAATCAGGATGGACTAGTACTGGAGCTCGACTAATGGCTTCTTTTATTGCTGCAAACGCCCTCTTGCCTTCTTCCATCCATTTGAAAACTATCTTCTCCTTCATCATAGCAGATATATCTTTAGTCAACTCAGAAAAATCCGGTACAAATCTTTGTATGAAATTCACTTTACCAAAGAAAGAGTGTACCCCTGTTCTGCTTGTTGGAAGAGACAAACTTCTGATAACCTCAACCCGGCTCGGGTCAATTCGAGTTCCCTCCTTGGAGACGATGTGGCCAAGCAACTTGCCTTTCGTCACCGCAAAGATAGACTTTTTGGGATTTAACGATATTTTGTGGTATCTGCATCTCTCGAAGACCTTCCCTAGATGTGAAAAATGATCACCTCGTTTCTTCGAGAAAACAGTGAGGTCGTCTAGATAGACAACTATTACTTTATTTCTCAAGTCTCCAAATGCCAAATCCATGGCTCTTTGAAATGTAGCACCGACATTGATGAGGCCGAAGGGCATTCTCTCATATGCAAATGTACCCCATGGGGTTGTGAATGCCGTCTTGAATTGATCTTCTTCAGCTACTGCAATTTGATTATAACTAGAAAAACCATCTAATAAGGACAGCATCTTTGAATCGGTAACCGTCTGTAAGGTGTGTTCCATGATCGACAAAGGATAATTATCCTTGAGCGATGATTGATTTAAGTTCCTGAAATCCAAGCAAATTCTGATTTCTCCGTTCTTCTTGCGCACAGGAACTATATTCGACACCCAGGTGGAATGATGAATCGGAAAGATGATCTTTGCATTCAACATCTTCTGGATTTCCGCGTAGATGGTATCTTGAATCCGCGGATTGTAGTGTATTTGCTTTTGCCTGAAGGGCTTCGCTTCAGGTTGAAGAGGAATTGTGTGAGACAATTCTCTTGGTGTAAAAACTTTCAAATCTTCATATGACCAGGCGAAGACATCTCGGTATTGCTTGAACAATGAGATGAATCTCTCACTTTCCTCTGCTGTACAACATGTACCCAGATTAACAAGTCTAGGCTTGTCAATTGTACCAATATTGATTTGTTGATACTCGGCAGAGGTTCTTTCGCTTGAGTTTCTCTGATCTTGTATGTATTTGTCGTGCCTGTCAAAAATATTCTCCAAGGAAACCAAGCCCTTGGGAATTTTATTTCCTTTCAACTTGATTATGCTGGTATCTGGCTCTTCTGGACTTTCTTTGTCTTCAACAATCTTTGGCGCATCGGAGACTTCCGTTACTGCTTCTTTATGAGCAAATGAACTGCCCTCAAAGAACAATTCTTTGAAATTATCTCCCATAATAAGAAACTCCTTGATGTGATCATCGTCGTTAAAGACTTGCCAATTATCACAGTTGTTAGGTACAGCTGGCTTGTATATTAACTCAATGGCAAATGCATTCTGACGGAAGTCGGAATGTGGCATGAAAAGTGAAGCTGACATCGCAAGGGCATTT
>VDFB02370367.1:0-22444 GCA_007258455.2 Sequoia sempervirens | reverse complement strand
ATCACATTGACATTGCACTTGACACTGATCACATCGACATTCTTGATAACTTTCCAATCTTTGTCCCGGTGGGACTGGATAAACACTTACTTGCTTTGATGGCTATGAAGAATAGGTGCTCAGTTGTGCATGATATGTATTGTCTCCTTTGCAGAAGTTTCCAATTGTATTATCAGATGCATGAGGGGCCCAATAACCTCCTGCATTTGTGTAATCGTTCGTTCTATATACAAATTCCTTTTTTTTCAAAGTTTCCACCTACTTTTCTAAAAGTAGAAAAATAATTCTTTTTGATCTTCTCCCAGTGGAATCACACTTTCTAAAATTTCTCAAATTACAACTTTCCTCCAATGACTCTATATGATGGTCTTTAACTGAATTTTTTGATGTATCCCCAGCAGAGTCACCAATTTGTTAGCTCTCAAAAATGCAGGCTGAATGCCTCAAGAGGCTTCCAATATCTTGATACATTTTAGGGTAATAGACAAGGTCAAGAGAACTCAACCTTCTACTCTTCAGGTGCTGCAAGACCTAGGTGGGTGTACCTTTCTAAATGAAGCAGACTTGACTCATGATTATCCTTTTGAAATGCTTTGTCCATAATGGCAGATTAGAGTGAACAAATGAAACCAAACTTGATAGCAATCTTTTGATCTAAATCCTAAAATGATTAATAAATAGATGTAAAGAAATTGAATGAATCAAAATGATGAAATGCAGAGACCAGTACCTTGTTGGGTATGCGGAGTCAAATGAAACAGAGGTGGGCAACTTATTCTAGCAGAAAATCAAATTGCAGGCGTATGATCTGTTCATAACTTGTATAAACAATGTAGGATTATGACTACTAAGCTCTACTTTAATAATCTAGATGAATCTTCCTGATTACTGTGACCAACGAAAAGGATTTAATCTCTGCTTGAGAGAACCAGTTAATTAATCACACAGATACAACAAATGTGCATTGATAAACTGAAAGTAAACTTGTTACATCAATTTAAATAACTAGAAAGAATCAACTTGGAGACAACTTAGCAATACTTTTCAATAAACTCAATATACAATTGATACCAAAAATAAACTGCCACACCAACTGAATTTCATTGAAATCGCCATTTGGAAACATGCACATAATCTTTGATAAGAGAAAGCTATTCTAATGTAGCCATTCCTAATCTACTGTCTATGATCTAAAATCTGATCCCATCAATTACAATCGGGGTGCATATATATACACCAGCAATTAGGAAACAAAATGCTTCAAATTCATGTTGGCCACCATAGAAATTGGGCTCAGTCATGTCAGCCACCAACGGTTATCAAACATATACATGTCGGCCTACAACATTTGAATATTTTATTAATCGCTAATGGAACAGTCGCTGAGACAACCAAAAAGTATGCCGAAGGAAAAATATCGCTTATCACTGTCTGCCTGTGTTCCCTTGTTCGCTATGCCGAAGTCAAGAAGTATCCATTTGTCCTCTTTATGTTTTGCTATAGCTCCGTAATATCGAGGAGATGTCATACAGATCATTCCATGTTTCACCGAGAATCTTCATTCGCCTTGAGTCACTGTGACTTAAGAAATTTCACGCCAAAATGCACATTTCATTTGATTCATTGTCACCATGACACATCGCACTCAAGGAGACCTTATAGAGATTGAACTTTGTTTCACTGAAAATCTTCATTCATATCGAGTCGCTGTGACAGATTTGTATCCCTACCGACAAACCTATCTACCCCATGTATGTCGCTATAACATCCAACCCTTGGCAAGAGGTCACGTAGAGTATATTGTTATACCAAAAGCCTCGAGCACACCAAGATCGGTAAGAGAATTCCAACCTTCCACAGAAAGAAATACATTTTGTATTGTCGGCAAGACCCGACGAGCTCGCCAAGACCTCTTCTCGAACACCAACTCATACCGATACACACTTCTGTCACCGGTCGACAATACAATGAACATCGCTAAGACATAATGCCGATAACTCCAAGCTCTGCCGATGAATCCTCATAAGCGCAAGTCGGTGAGACCTAACCCATTCGGGGAGACCTCACCCCGGTGAAAATACTTATGCCGATATGCCTTTCCTCTGTCGCCGAAACAAGATGAAAGTCATGCCGATAACTGCCAGTGAGTAAAATCCAATCGCTATGACGCAGAAAATGTCTTGCTGATAGGCAACTCAAACGTTTGCTAGTAGAAAGATGGATCGGGGAGACCCTGATATTGTCATGCCGATAAGCCTGCAACAAACAAATGTTAGCAAATATGCATGACTCAATGGATTCAAAGGGGCAATATGGGAAAAATATGGGTGAAATACGCACATGGTAGGACCAAATCAGGAAATTATGAGTAAAATCAATATGTAAAATCATCAGATTTTACAGTTCTAACATGAGCATTGGAGCATTTTGGTGTCTTATAGTTACATTTCATATTATGTTTTGTTTCATAGTTACATCTTAGAATCACATTTTGCTTCATAGTTATATTTTATGTCATACTTTGCATCATAGTTGCATTTTAGTTTAGCATATTCATAGTTATTATCATTTGAGCATATGTAGAATCATCATAGTTTCATAAGTGTTTACATTGTAAAATCTAACATCATTTATCCATTTTGTCAATATATCCATTATCATTTTCATCATATAGTCATGTAGGAATTTTATTGGCTTGCATGTTGAATATCAATCTTTTTTCTTAAGTGTCATTCCAATAGCCTTAGTGCATATAAAAATCTGAGAGCAAAAGGGTTAAAGGAATATTTAAGAATAGAGGACAATGAGATATTCTTAAAAGATTTGTTAAATTGCAATTTAAAGTAGCTTCTTTTTTTTGAATCTTTGATATAATTTGTTTCATTAAGGTTTGTGTTGATTTGCTAACCCCCATATTTCACACACAAAAAAATCATTCATGTTTCTTAAAATTCCACGATGACCAAGACTTCTCCTTTACATTACAAATATACCTTCTTTGAGTTGCCTCATAATGATGAGGTTTTACAAGTTGTAACTACTATTAGAATATATATAATGGATGATTTTGGAGAGGGGATTGTCATAGTGGTATTAAGTTGGAGGATCAATTAAAATAACATAGAATTTCTCATTACATTGACTAATTATTTCCTTGGTAAAGAAAATAAAGTGACATACAAGTGAACATTTAAGATTCATATATGAAGAAAATGAATTGATCATGTAATGAGTTGTGTCAAGTTATTGGATAGAACTCATGGTTAAGAGATTCCTCTTAGAAGTTTGATGATTGTTCTAATGACATTCACACTCAACAAAGGGAGAAGTGCTAGAAAAGCCATCAACCTTGATGGAGGAAACTAAGGTATATTTTAGTCCACATGTATTGAATATTATAATTATAATTCTCTTATTCCAAGGAAAATAATTATGCCTCTCCAGAAATGATAGAGTATCTAGGCACACAAACTTCAATGAGTTTTCTATAATTATTTCCATTTATAGCTTCTTGTACCTAAATTCGATCATAAATAATTGATTTAGCTATATATGGGCCAATTTTGATATGTAGCCTATAGTTTAGCCTATTGGATGATAATTTACCTTAACTTGTAGTAAGTGATATTTATAATAGATTTCCTAGTTTGTGTAAGTTATAACTAATTTTTTGATTTCTCTATTTAGATGATTAAATGTTAAAATCAAGGTTTCAAATGAAGTTAATAAAAAGGTGTTGGGAATAATGTTTATTTAATAATATATCCCAACATTTTATTTGGAAGATTCCAACATATGACACCATTGTCCCTTTCTAGATTCTTCATCTCTAAAGTCTTATATTTGCAATTCTAGGTTCCTCTAGATTTTTATATAATATATCTCCTATGTGCAAGCAAGCACTAAGCATGTATCAAACCTAGTGTAATCTACTTCTATGTAATTGAATGACTATTATATAATATATTTTACATCTAGGAGAATCCTGGTCATCTAGGTTTCCCCATACATCATGGGGTCTAAAGTATATGTAGGAGGGTCTCACTCATCATCATTCTTGTATTTTATTTTTCTTCTTGTTCTTCAATAGCATGAGCTGGAAAAATGGAAAGAGCTAGTCAAGGAAATATACTTGAGTCAAACTAGTTTGAAGCACCACTAGTAGGTCACCCAAAAGTTTCTTCTTTAGGTGGTAGGGAGGCAGAGCACCAATGAGTAGGTCACGACCAACCACATTGACCATAGTAATTTCTTGTAGCTAGTGGAGAAGCTTGGGAGTGAGCCTCACAGGTACCTCAAGCATAAAGAGTCCTTCCATGTTGATGCCAATGAGGAGACACGTGGCCCTTAGAAGAAGAGGGAGATAAAGGAACTCTAGCTACCACATATGGGGTATTTCCCTATCAATGAGATATTTTAGTGTTCCACATCAAGTGTAGCTTTGTTAGCTTGCAATTGTATCTATAATAACACACTGTAACAAATCATTACTTTAGAAAAAAGTGAAACATGCTGATCAACAAAAAAATTAATAAAAATAGAAATTTTTTCCATATGTTAAAGATAATATCCACCCTGAAATCATGCTAGATTTGGTTGAATTTGTGAGGGATGTGAGGTAAATCCTCAAGAAGAACCATATTCCATAAGAAGGGTTCTAATCTCAATAGCTTGAAGAAGTCTTGGATCTAGGTCTAGAGACTTTGGGCTATGGGAAAAAACCAAAAAATATTCTTATAAGATTGATTACTAAAAAAAATAGCAAAAAGGATCAAGAACATGCAAATGAAGTAACCTAGACCAAATAAGAAGGATTGAAAAATAATACACCAAACAAAGTGGGCTAATTTGGGTTCTAAAACAACCGAATAGATGGTATGAAATCTACATTTCCAAAACAAATCTGGTGATTATAATTCCATTGCAAATTCAAAGTGGGAACCATGGGAAAGTGGGGAGAGAGCCAATGATATCCTTGTTGAGGTCTATTGTTCTAGAAAGTAATGTTTGGACACCACTTCCAATATTTTTAGTAAGATTTGGAAAAATTGATACCAATTTTGTGAACCATATTAGTCAAAATTACCTCCAATAATGATTCAAAAAATTTATGATCCTGATTAGAGAATTAAAACTTGGTTTTAGTATTGTTCTAGGTTAAAATCCGCATAGAAGCTCTAGAGAAGAGGTCTGGTAGAGTTTGAATCCCTTTCCTATGAAATCTCAAGGTGTGTATCCATGGTAGCCTATCCAATAGGAAATCTTGGCTTTGGAAAATAAGGGACTACCAAATATTCTAGTGGTTGATGGAGATCCCATTATAAAATCCAAAAAAATCTAGAAGAGCCAAGATTTCAGGGCTTCACAGGCTCTCCAAATATTTTTTATCACAAAATTCCTTTGAACTTACACTAATTATTTAACCCAGTGAAAAGGATTTGAAGCCCAATCCCCTTCCAAGAAAACCACCCAAAAGAATGGCTAGAGGAAATTCCATGTCACATGACAATTTTTTAGGATTCATTTCCTTGAAGGTCACAAATAATACATATAGTGCAAAGAACCAAACCCTAGCATTGGGTGGATAAAATCCCCAAACTTGAAAGGAAAGAAAAGTGTAGAAACAACCTTCCTAACTTAAATCTTCAAGAGAGGGTTACACAAAATTGTTTTAAATATTTTAAATTTTATAATTTCATTTAATATTACACATTTATTTATGTTATTTTCAGATTTAAGCATTAAACCATAAGACACAAAATTCGGGTGGGTAAACCCTTTCGGGAAAAAACCCCACACACCAAAGCATAGACCAATTGTATTATAGTAAAAAACTATTACGATATAACTTTCAGAGTACGTGCTCTTGTAAGTGTTACTACACTGTGATACAAGATTCTAGAGTGAATCCGACAGCATAATAGTATGTCAAATATTACAATACAATCTCATATAATGCACTCAAAATTAACATATTTATACACTCATACATGAGAACCCAAGATTACCATGTGCCAATCCCATAGTCTCTACATGCATGCAAATAGAAATCCACAACATGCACGAGTCCCAAGTGACCTACACAACAACCAACTGAACATGCAACAACAAGCAAGAACATGCAAGGCTTTGAACTCCAAAAATCAAATAACCTCACATGCAAGGCATCCCATAGAAAAAATTAAGTCAGATTCCAAATTTGAACTCATATTTGACTCCTAATCACTCCAAGTGACAACTTAGTATTTGTTAAGCAACTTTCCTCTTCCACTAACTCATTTGACTGCAAAATATGACAATTTTTTTTGACAAAAGATGTATAATTAGATGTATCATTGGGTACATGTGTATTTAATGTGAAATTTTCAATATTTTTTAAATTTATGCCCGACATTCCTCAAAATTGCGATGCTCTGTGATTTTCGTCGCTATTTTGACATACACTTAAAGCCAACCATCCCCTTCCATCAATTTACGGGCTAACATATGGTTAGCCTCCTTAATTTGTGGGCTGACGACTATATGGTTAGTGTTCACCGAGGTTCTGACAAATGTTTTTTAATAAATAAAACTGAGTTCAACAATTTATCTATACTTGCGACAGTGTTTTCTATACTTGTGAATTTGCTATACTTGAGAATTTGCTATACTTGTGACAGTTTGTGGAGGTTATAGGCCAAATTTTTTTGGTGCAAAATATCAAAATTATTAGATTTTGTTACCTGTCTATGATTAAAAATTATTGGAGTGTGAGTTTGATATTTTTTGAAGATCTAAATATTCAAGCTTGGTAAAGAAAAATCATGTTAGATAATATTAGTGCAGAAAAAAATGAAGAGACACTTGCTAGATTGTGGGCTAGATTGAAAAGTGATTGGAAATGTTATTGTACTTGCAATAATTGCAAGGGCTTAAAGATGAGAAATTTTTAATCAAAACAACTGAGAAACATTGTAGACAACATGGTCACGTTGAAGGGGGGCATGATTATCGTCCATTGGTAAGTTGTTCATTAGATGTCTTTATATTGATTGAATTTGTAAATTTTTATATCATTTTAACATTTTTTATATATATAAAAAATCACTTGATCATGATCATGGTATATTTGTGTCGATCATTATTATAAAGGCGGGGCACCCTAGGGCACATGATATGGATTATCACGGCCTAGGGAATGTGGTTTTGCAAGTAGAGGAACATGGAGCTATGAATATCGAAGATGAAGTTAATGATCCTATGGAAGAAGATGATCATGCACTAGAAAACACAGTTGAAGATGATCATACAAATACATTGATCTATGACACATTTAGTGGCACAGCTGATCATGATGATCAAGATGACTTTGATGATGTTCATGATTTACCTGTACTTGAGAAGGCATACGGGCCCGTTTATGAAGGCTCCCAAACAAATCTTCTCTATGAGGTATTGTTGCTGGAAAACTTGAAGGTTATGAATGGTTTATCCAACATAGCAATCTCACGGATGTTAAGGTATGTCATATATGTCATTTTTTTTCATCTATTTTTGTTGTTAGTTCATCACTAGTAAATAAAGGATGAAATATGTACCATTAATATTATTTGTATTAACAAATTATTTTTTTGTTGTAGATTGATAGGTGAATTTTTGTTACCATTATCAAATATTTTACCTTGCTCATACCGAGATTTATCTACCATTACGAAAGATATTGGAATGGAGTATCAAGTAATGTATGCATGTCCCAATGATCATATTATATATCATAAACAACATGAATTTGATATAGAATGCCCAGAATGTCATATCAGTAGATATTGAACAAATCAACTAACAAAAAAGGTACCTCACAAGGTTCTTCGTTATATTCCCATTATTCCACACATGCAACGATTATTTAGGTGTGAAAGCTTAGTGCAATTTATGGATTACCATGCATGGAATAGAAGTGGAGATGACATTTTTCAAATGCCTGTGGATGGTTCTGCATTTAGGGACATGGAGGAAAAATGGCCACACTTTAAAAAACCTCATAATCTTAGGCTTTCATTGGCAGCGGACAATGTCAATCCATTTGGAGAGATGAGATCTATTTACTCGGTGTGGCCTGTTTTTGTTATTAATAATAACATTCCTCCATGGATGTCAATAAAGAGAGATCACATAATGTTGGTAATGATTGTTATAGGTATTCGTTTATGTCAATTTTATTTAATGTAGTAGCATCTCATTTGTCTTATTTGTTGCATAATGACTTATATTTTTTTCATTTAATAGTCATGTACATTAATTTATATATATTGCAGTAAAATGGTTATAATAATTATGTAATGTTTATGTTCATTCAACTAGGTAAGTACCAAGTTAAAGATATGAATGTATATATCGAGCCTCTTATCGACGAGTTACTAAAGCTATGGAATGGCATCACTATGTATGAGTCTCTAGACCAATAGACAAAGACAATTTCAATTCCATGCAATGCTTGTATGGATAATTCATGATGCCCCAAGGCTAACACATTTTTGTGGTATGTTATAACGTTCGAACTGCACTTTAACGATATTTAATTTTGATGAAGTAGATATCATGCATGTTTTTAAAATAATCTATTCATTATATATAATTATAAAAAATTGACATATTTAATCCAATTATACATGATCTTGTAGGTCTTCAAACAAAGGGAAAATTTGCATGTCCAATTTGTGGTCCAAAGATAAATCTCGTCGTTCAACAAGTTTAGGAAAGCAGGTGTTTGATGAGCATAGGCACTTCCTCCATAGAAATCATAAGTATCGAACTACTGAAAAACATCTTTTCAATGGGAAAAGAAGATTACATCAAAACCAAAGAAATGACACTCACTTCTATGGGAAGTTGGAATATAACAGAATTAATCATCAAGGCAAGATCGATCAAATTTTTGATTCATCATATATGATATGTTTGGAATTCATATTTTTATTGTGAAGGTTTATCATATCGTGAATTGACAATGATTGTCATTGTTAATTTGAGCCGAATCTTATATGCTTCCTAAGTGATAGTCATCAAGGCATTAATGGTTGGTCACAGTGGATCAAAAGTCATCCTTAAACAATTTAGTAGGTTGCCCTACTATGAGCAGCTACAAATTGTGTGCATTTGTTTGATGAAATGCATATCGTAAGAATTTATAACATGTTATGGAAAAATATTGATAGAGGGAATGACAAAGAAAAAATTGTCAAACTTATGACATTCAGAAGCCAATCATGCAATGAAAAATGTCATTCAATTAAATATGATGGAGACTCCAATGACATAATCGTATTTCCTTCCTTGGTTATTAATGGAGCAAATGTCAATGCTATAAAAGAAGTCATACTAAAAAATTTGATTCTATAGGATTTGTTTAACATAAATGATATCATAATAAAGAAAGGTGAATTTGGGTCAAAGATGAAAATGCATGATTGGCATACCTTCATTAAGGTAATTATTCTGGTATATTATATATATATTTGTATACTGGATGTACTTTTTAGTGTATTATGTTTACTACTTTTGGAAAAATAATGAAAAGATTATTTTATAATTGTTGCAAAGAAGTTCTACCTCTATCTCTCCCATACAACTTTGACAAAAAGTTCAAGCAAGTTATATATGATCTTGTAAAATACATGAGGTAAGTAGCAATATTTGTTCAATTTGTTGTATAGATCTTATATTTTCCATTTGTTTTACTTGTTATGTATTATATTGTATATTTTTGTTAAATCTCGTTAATATATTTGCACCTTGAATCAATTGTAGATGGCTGTCATCTAAAGAAATCCATATAGGAGATATAAATTATTGGAAGAGATAAATTCCTCGCCTAATGTGAAATGCAAAGTGCCTACCTTCAAAAAAATTTTCAATGCATAAGAAACCACTTTACACCAAGCGAGGGAGGATTTGAATTTGTAAAGGGACCTATATACACAAAAATAATGTGGATGGTTGAGAGGCACTTGAAATTTTTGAAGGCTTTGGTTAGACAAAGAGCACATCCTGAGGGTTCTATGGTGGAGGGATATATGGTATACTAGACCATGGTATACATTACTGAATATCTTCCTAAGTTCGCAACAAAGATCCATATAGATTGCATTTGGGATCCCAACTCCATTAACAAATTCGAAGGGGAGTACCTGATAGGGAAAGGTAGATTGAGGAAAGTGAGAAGTAATTATAAGATGGTCATGGAGATTAATTAGAATACATTTTACATTTCCTTCAATTGCTTGAAAAGAAACAACAAAGAACTAATCCAAATGAAAGAATCTTCCACACACAAATAGAAAAGTATTGGTATTGTATTACTCCAGAAAATAAGTCTTTCACTGCTGAAAAGTATTAAAATTTTAAAAAGTGTTGATGATCAAATATTACAATTCGAATTTCATATATATAAGAAGAAGACCCTGTTAGCTCTCAAAAACGCAAGAAAAATGCCTCGAGAGGTTGCCAAACTCTTGGTACGTTTCAGGGTAACATACAAGGCCAAATAGTTTAGACCTTCTTCTCTTTAGGTGCTGCAACCTAGGCGAGTATACCTATATGAATGAAGCAGACTTGATTTGTGTTTAATTTTCAAGAAATTTATCCACAATGGCAAGTGGGAGTGGACAATTGAATCTTTATTATGGTATAGATTGTATAAGCAATATCAAGGCTAATCCTAATATGTTCAGTTAACAGATGTAAAATATAAAATGGATGAACTAAAATGAAGTAAGATCAGTGCCTCATTGGGTATATGGAGTCTAATGAAGATCTAGAAAAGTGTAATATGTGATGGCAATAATTCAAACTGTTCGTCACACAAATGTAGTTTGCAACTTGTAAAAATGTGCAAGTAAATGGCCGACAACTCTACTTGAGATAGGATGACAACCCTAATGATTTGATTATTCTTACTAATCCAATTAATACTTTCCAGTTACTGTGATTGATTATAAGGATATAATCTTTACTTGAAAGAACCAAACGTTCACATTACAAAAATACAACAAATGTGTATCGACAAACTAATAAATGCTTGATATACCAATTTGAACAACATAAAAGCATCAAAATGAAGACAATCAAATAACTGTATAATTCCACATACAACTGATACCAAAGACTAAGCCACAAATTCATATATCTTCATTAACTTCATTGAGATTCATGCATGCATATCAGTCTTTTTGATGAAAACATCATTACAACAACTATCTAAAGTATTCTTTTTTTATCTGTCTATCTCCTCCCCTGATCATATAGAAAAATTATAAATATAACAAACTATGAAAGGACACATCCTTTCAAAAAAGTTTTTGCATAACAACAATAAACTAGCAGTTAGGCTCTATTTAGCCATAAATGGATTTTTGACAAATGATCAAGGTAATCCTAACATGCATGTGTGTCAACATCTCCAAGTGCATTCTGAATTGCTATCTCCATGATCACCATCTATTCATTCTGCTCACAAGCCTCGTCTAGTGTTGAATTGTCTCTTATAGCTGCCTCCAGATTTGTTTGTAGCATTTATTCACATTCCTTAATACATTTGTATTTTTCCTTCAATTCTCCTTTGTCTTCGAATAGCATTGGTAATCCCTTCTTAGTGGCATCAATCAGGCCCTGTTCATCCCCCTACAATTCTTCTTGAAAGTCCTCATGTCTCTTTATGAAATGATTGGAAATATCAATAGCTGCATTATCGAGAACATCTCTTTCACTTATTTCTTGGAGTTTCTCATGGATTCTCCCATCAATCCTCTTATGTTCTCATTCTACAACATAATTTTTCAAATGTGTTCCCCAAAGTTTACTCAGCCAAGTCATCAAGATGGCTTGCCTCTTCTTTATCATTGCAGTGAGTGCATCATATTTGCCTTGTGAATATGCATCTAATCCTACCCACTGATCTTTTGTATGAGAACTCTCTCCTTGAGTTAATTGCTTTGTGGGTCCTAATGTTACTCCCACCATATCCTTCAAATGATCATTCTCTCTAAGCAATCTTTCATTGTTCATTCTATACATTTCTTTTTCTTTTATCAACATCTGAATATGTGCTTTATTCAATTTAGCAACATTAATGCCAATATTTGCTATGGTTATGGGATCAACCTCTCCAAATTTTAAGGTCATCACATGCCCAAATTCATTTTCAATATCAATCACAACTAATTTCCTACGAGGTGGATACAGGGCCCAAATCGAGTGACCCTTCATCTGGATTGTACCTGGATCCTGCATATATATTTGTCACACCTTCAGGGTTGGGCTTATATGTGGCATTATTTTTCTTCAAGAAACTATCAAATACTAAGGCAAAATTCAAATCTAACCCAGGAAAAATCATGACTCCTGCATCTTCTAGCATCTTTCTCCCCTTCTCAGGAGTCATATTTTCCATTTCTTTATCCACACTTGTTTTTAGGTTACCCAACAATTGTCCTTCATTAGTTGGTGTTATATTTCCAACTGATTCCCTTATTTTTTCCCCTTTTTTCTTATACAAGAAAGCCTTAAACTCTGGAGTTTTTACAAATTCATCGTCAACTACGAATGATCTATATACAATCTGTCTTGCATCTGTATCTGAACTTTCTTCAACTTTTATCTCCCTAGGAGGACATTTGTAAGCTTGAGTTCTTGATCTGGAGATTTTGTTAGTTGTGCTATGAGGCCTGCTATCACCAAGTGTTTCCTCCTCTGAAGATAGCACCCCAACATTTGACAATCCTTTGTTGTACTCATCAACCACTCTTTCTGCTTCCTCCTCTTCCAGATTTATGATCAAATCATCATATTGATAGGGTATATGATCATACCCACCCAAGTTTATTTTGTCCCTTGCAAAGTTGATATACCCCTCTGGATCGAATCCTTTTTGAGGTGGACCTTTCTTCATGTTATATTGCAACAATTTATTCAAAACCAAATCATATCCCTCCCTTTCCAACACAGTGAAATCACTGAAACAAAGTGTGATAGGCATAAATGCCTATTTTCCAAAAGAGCTTAAATTCATGAAATTTGAATAATCTAATTGCCTAAAAATCTCAAGATATGCAATTCTGTCAAGTACTTCTTTTGGAAGAATAAAGGGTGCATCCTCAAATACATATATCCTGATCATTGTTGCATCTTCCAAACAGTACCAGTCTCCCCAATTGTGATTAATAGGCCCATTAAAGTCCTTGGGTTTGAGGAACCTTTTTATCTCATTAGACAACGAATATTCACAAGGGTGATTATACAATTTATACAATGGCTTCACAAAATATTCTTCAAAATGTATGAAGCATGAATTGGAAAATCTATTATCCCAAATAGTAGTCCAAAGTTGTACCAGAAAAACCCCCCCTCTTTATCAAATTGTGAAACCCTTAGCTTATTAGGCCACATCTTCAATTCTTTCCCATAGTAAAGAATCATATGCATCAGGATTGAATAATGCCTCAAATGAAAAATAGGGGAGCCATTCCTTACCGCCATCAATCTTGCATCAAGTTCATTGAAAATATGTGTGGAAAATCAAAAGGTCGAGAGTTATGGCATTGGACATCTGCTACTATCACCATCGTCACAATTGACATGTATTCATGGGCATCCACCCCTATCACTTGGCACATTGAGAAATAGGTGTACTTTAGGTATGGTTCAAATAGGTCGACATGAAACGAGGGACCATCACCATCATCTAATGGGGTCGCGTTGCCATCCTTATTACATCTATGCAGTGGTAGCCTCCAACCCTTGTACACAGTATCCAATCTCCATAATTCTCTATCTAGTTCCTCATAAACAATTTTCTCGTCACACACTCCTAAATTGAAAACCTCACAGAATGCAGCTGTTGATATGTGTATGAATGGTTTTCCAGAAGGGTAACAAATAGCTTTTATCTTGGGGTCATAACTAGTAGCTAACACTTTTATCAATTCCACATCTACAAACATATTTGGACATACCAACTTTCCTAGGTTAAATTTCCAGGGGTTACACACTGGTTCATACCAGTTCCTTCAGTGGTAATGGAAGATGAATACCTCATATCCCCTAATTGGGGTCCATGTATCTCCTATGTGTTTACACCTATCTTCTAACTTTTCTACATCTACCCTGAGCTACGCGGAGCATCTGGCCCTAGGTCCAGAGCCGGGCAATTGATCAATTAGGTCCTGGTTCAATTTTCTTTCGACTACCCCTAGTTTATTTTCAGCTTCAATTTTCTATTTTTTACTCTTGGGGCGAGTACTCTCACTTTTATTTTTTCTTTTTGTTTTCCCTGAGGTCATTCCCTCCATTATACCCTTTTTTAAAATGACAAAATTAGAAAACGAAATTGTAGAAAACTCACAAATTCTGTTTGAAATCTTTTAGCCACAAGGTTCTTTGGTTCTTCATCCTTCCTCCTGTTTCTTCTGCTGTGAATTCCACACAATACCTTCTTCAATTATTACTATTCAATTCAAGAAATCAACTATCTCTTTGCATTCGTGCTGCCATTAATGTTTCAGCTTTGAGCACAAGTTCACAATCTTTTTGAAATTTTCACTATCACATCAAGTACCCTGTATCGACAAGACAATTTGAATTATGGGAAATTCTTTATATTTGGTTTTTTCCAATGCTCACCAAACAACTTGTTGGTAGGAGAAACACGATATCTTTCGTGCCGATACACAATTTATCCTCTCGATCTTTGTAAATGTTGCTAAAAGTCACTCTGATGATCTTTTGATCTATTCACATCTTCATCGGCAAGAGATCATGCTTCGCTAAGACATCCTACAGTTTCTCTAAAGCTACGAGTCTCCCCGATTTTCATTCCTTTGATCTTGAATATGTCACCAAGACTCTCACAGATATCATCGGAGTGACATGGAGCATCAGGAGAACCTTTCGAACTTACACCGATAGCTTCTTGTTTTGCTGATATGCTTCTCTGTGCCTGATCGGTGAGACACGATGAACTTATCGATGGTAATTCACCGGTAAGACATAATTGCTCGATATGACTTGTTGGCTTCACTCTGATGATGATTGTCTTGCAGATGAATAGTTTCCTTTGTATCATCGGTGTGAGATGATAAATATCTCACTGATATATTTCATCAGAGAAACTCATAAGCTTGTTCTGAATGATAGATCTCATGTCGATATCATTTCTCTTGCCGATGATTCCCTGTGTCGGTGAAACCGTGAGCTGTGTTTGCTTGATATGTATTCTCCTAGGCACTTTGATCGATATGACAACTTGGATTTCCTGCCGATATGTCAAAAACACCATCATTGGAAAACAGTGGCTTAGAGATTGGGGAGATCTGCACCAACTCTTGCTGATATGGATGAAAATGTTTTTTACTTAGAGAATTTTTTGGGGATCAAATTTGGTTGTGATCACAGACAATTACATCAAGATTTTGTTTTCTATGAGGGATTTATGAATGTAGTTTTTTCAAAATTTTACAGTTCCAATAGACCCAACTAAGGTTTTTCTTTTTCTTACAAGAGTGTATGTACCCTTCAGGGTCATAATTCATTCTTTGTGCATACTCCTTTAATTTGAATTGATCCAACAATGAAAGATAATAAGATCATTGGTAGTGGGATGTTAGGTTTTTAGGTACATCAATTATAAATTAAGGTTGTATACTATGGTAATTAACTAATTATACGTCATTTGTGAATCTCAATTTTTTTTGATATAATTGGTCGAGAGTGGGATGCACTACATTTGTACATTACAAACAATTTTGATTGGATGACGGTATGGATTGAATGATGTCAAATATCTGGTCGTGCATTAACATGGGAAGGTGTGGCTTCATTGGTTAAAGAAGGTCATCATAATGGAGATTCCAATGTTACACCAAGGGAAATTGATTTAGCATATGGTTTAAGAGATAAACAGGTACGTATAAATATATTAATCACCCATATTATTTAATTATTTTCAATTATATTGATGTATATATATGTTGATTTTTTTTCTTTGCATACATTCAACCAAGAATAAATATATTTATCAATTGACGATGCAATAATTTTTACATGTTTGACATATTGTAGGTGAAACACCACAAGGCTATGTGGTTCAATGGTCATAAATCTCAAATCAAAAAGTTGGATGACATGAATAAAACTTGTAATTTTGGGATAACTACAATATTTTAGGTGACTAATGTTTCATCTAGAAGCGACATACATCCAGAAGTCTCATAAAATCAATGTTATGGGATTTTGGATGATATACTTGAGTGTGACTTTAAGTCCTTCAAATTAGTTATGTTCGTCATCCAATAGTACAGGCTACGATTGAATGAAAATGATCTCGAGAGAATCGCTATTAAACATGATAATGGATTTACCATGGTTAATACAAGGCTGGATCGAAATGAAGTTGAAATGACTTCATATGTTCTTCCAAGCCAATGTGAGCGTGCATTTTACTCGTAGGTTCTAGGTAAACCGGGTTGGTTATTTGTTGTTAGATATGATCCAAGAGGAAGGTTGGTAAAGTATAATGTGGTGGAAAAAGAAGATACCAAAGAACTAGAAGATGTAGATGATGATTAGGATCAACAGTTAGTTGATGATGTCCCTGACGAAGATGTTGAAGAGGAGGAACTAGATCATGATGATATAGGAGTTAATGTTCATAAAGATGATATCCGTGTGGATGATGACATTATCAAAACTGATATCAATGACGATGATGATGATATGACCAATCCTTACAATGTCGAATCTGGATTGGATGATATAGACAAAGAGTTGGATGAAGAAGATGATCAATGACATTGAAATGTATGAGTTATGCAATTATATTATCTATTTGATATTGATTTCTTAATATAATTATATTTGACTTATATGGTTACATAATTAATTCATGATGTTTTTAATTTTTATGCCATTACATAATTAATTCATAATGTACTTTTTAATGTTGTTAATTCATGATGTTATAACTATTGTAGCTCTCCTAGAAATTTCCATATGATCAAATCCTAATTACTCTATGACTATTTGTGATTAGATATTATTTGATCATATCTTTGGTTATTTCATTCCCAAAAAATTAGCATTTCCTCATGTTGACCCCACATAGTGACATGTGAATGGGGCCAACATTGAATTTTTTTCAATTTGTGCTTGTATGGAGTGAAACTTGACATGGTTAGCCTAGACACATGCATTGACAATATGGGAGGGTTTCGAGACTCAAACATGAGGTCATGTTATATAAAGGCATCTCGTCCTTCCTAATAATACAAGTTTCCTTATTCTTCATCTCTTTCATATATTGTTCTTAGCATTTCTTTGGTTAATGGTTTCAAAAGATGAGGCTCTTTGAGCCTCACCTTGGATCTATTACACATCAGTTTGTGCATTTTCATTAGCAATGAATATTTAGATGATCTTTAAAAAGCTCATTGAATATAAAGATGATAATAGGAAGCTAAAAAAATGAGTATTTTGTTTATGGAACCTAAACCACAAGGTTTGTCACTCTAATGCTAAAACCAAGTCAAATTAACCCCTAACACCTATTGGAAAAGTCAAAACATGCCTTTCTTTCAAATTCTCAAGAACGTATAAACCTTTTGAAACCACACATGCATGTTATGAAAGTGTATGGTAATCCTACTTATAGCGGAAGTTCACATGATAAGCTAACCAATGGCACTATATTGGAGGATAAACCCACCTATGGAATTAATTTAAGAGGGAAGGGATGCCTCTTAGTGTAATTTTGAGTCTTGGATTAATCCATAGTGCTAAAATTAGTTCTAGTGTTCTTCCCTTGGTGTTATATTTATCTCTACAATTTCCCATACTTAACCATTTCATCATCCCTTTTCCCAAGCTATTTGTATCATAATATAAACTTGGTCCAATCTCACATTAGCCCCTTAGGTAATTATCCATTTCCTCCAAGTTGAATAGAACCTTTTGTACCAATGCATCTATTTTTTCCTACCTTAAGGGATCAAGACTTGACATCACCTTAACAATCTCCTTTATGTCATTGCATTTTTCTGAAGTGCCTTTGGCATGATTTAGATGTGTCAATATTAACTAGATTGAATATATTAATTTTAAAGTCTCTTCACACATTCCATGACAATAAAATGACTCATTTGGATTAAGGAGTACTTTCCTAAACCATTCCTTCATATTCAACAATCCCTTCTCACACCCACATCATAATTCATATCCATGTTAGTTGTAATGAGTGTTTTAAACCAACAATCAATGAATCATAGGATAGAATAAAACTCATTATGCACAAGGATAAGAATCAAAGAGACTAAAAGAATCGATTCACTAGATATGCTCCCCATTATTGTAATAGACCAATGTAAGAAAATAAGTCATAACAAGAATAGGACAAAAAAAACTAGGAAAAGAAACCTTGTAGGCTACATTAATAAGACATTGATTGCAAGCATTTCTTCCATGATGTTTAAATGACAAAATATCAGATAGCTCAATCTTTAGTCAAGTAGTATTTCAATCACCGATTCTTAGACATCCATCATGATTAAACATCACACATCATAAGCCTTTTTAACAATCACTAGGACTGTAGATAATATTCAATCATGTCATAGGAAATAAATCATCAAAAATTATAAAGAAAGAGAAAACAACTATATAAGCTCAACAAGCCACCATACAAAAAATATATTTTGTAGAAAATAAAATAAACTATATGTTGACATAGCATACATATTTTGTATATAAACTATATGTTAACATAGCATATATATAAACCATATATTTTGAATTTTGGCCCCGCGCGCGCAGGAGCACGACATAACATACTACACTGAGACCCTAACTGGAGAGTTGCACCGAGAACCACTACATCCAACCCCTAAGTGGAGAGTTGCGAGACTTCACTGGATGAGTGTTGCAAGGCCATTGAGTTGAGGAGGAAGACTAGGAACCATTTGGTAGTAGGAAAGCCATAGTGAGAGGTGAGGGAACTCAGAAAGGGAAAATCGACCAAGGGACAATGATTGTAAGTGATTTTTTCTCCACATTTAGAAATCTTGTTGCAAGTACAGTGATTTAGACTCTGTTTGTTCCCATCGAGGTGTTGCATGCTATATTTTTGTGAATTTGAGCCAATGTCCCATTGACAAACCCAAGTACTACCTAGTACTAGTGTTTGGTTAGTTTGAACAACCAAGCTTTGAGATGTTCAATTAGTTGGGTGGCCATTTTTGGCATGTGAACTGCAGTTTTTGTATCTTTTTTAGCATATTTTTTCTACTATAAGATTGAAAGGAATTCTCGTCACATAACAACACACAAAGTTCACTAGGGTTCAAATTTATAAACTTCGATGAAATAAATTTACATATTGAGGTCCACAAATGATCAAAGGGACTGAAAACAATACATGGTCCGTGAGTGCAATGAAAAATTCCTAGTGCTTGTCCACAAGAGAACATATAGAAGTACATGATGTAGAGTCAGAGGAAGGAAAAAAACTCACACAATCTCATTTGACAAGTCACAATCTTGAACTTTCCTTCTTTTGACACACTTATTCAACTATATTTCCCTTCACAAAACTCAACAAAAACACTCAACTTTTTCTTTAGAGTTCCAAACCATTACCAAACATTCAAACACCTTAGTCAACTTCATCTTGATCAAAACAAACAATTACCCAGTCTGCCCTTTCATTTTACCATTAACTCTCTTTATGACTGTCCTAAACTTCACAATTTCAACTCAACATAAAGTAATCTAACCCAAAACAATATTTAGGCTAATATAGACCACATAATTTCCATTCCATTTCACTTCAAACAAATTTAAACCATCTCCCATCCTTTATTCTTGACAATTTAACAAAATCATATATTGTACTTTCATTTTAGTCTCCAAAACAAGGCTATTATTAGACAGATCAGTCAAAGCAATGGACTTTTTAACTTCATGCTTACACCAAACCTTATATCAAATGAGATCAAATTATACCTTGGTAAAATCCTAACCAAAACAACCAAGAACTCACACTTAATCATCAAAAGCCCTTAAAGTTCTTACTGTCACTGGTTCCTTCATACCCTGTTTGCAACTCTTGTAGGTCTTCCAACCTATTTGTCAGGGCTTCATTCACAATCTAAGCACTATTACACAAGTCTATCCACACTTTTCAATGCCCTCCTTGCAGATCTAAAATATATTCAAAATGGGTATCAAAACTCATACAACACAAGCTTCAAATATTGTTGTCTCAGACAGATTTAGGCCTAATTAGGCTTGATTTGCATAAGGGTTTGTTGCTTTACTAACTCCTGACCAAAGTACACTTGTCCAGTGCTTGGGACATGTTTAGTTTGATTGGTATATTCTCTTCAAAGAATCAAAGTCTGTTTACAAAGTATTTTCACAAAACCCTAAGGGCTTAACCTTCATAATTACTCTGTTCACAGACTGTACACAGTTTTTCAGTCAAGAAACTTCATTCCTTCACATCTTATCTTTATGATTTTTCCCTAAATCCACTGAAACATGAAAGAACATTCATAGTAGGATAATCTCACAAGAAACCAAAAGATTCCACCAATTAATAAAGGAGAAACATAATTATTTTTGTCTCTGCTTACCCTAACTAAGGGTTTTAGCAGTTTGAAGTAAATCCACAATAACTCACACAAATATTAACTAAAATGCATGAACTTTGATGTAACAGGAAGGTGATTGAGATTATTACTATATCCAACCATTCTACAATGCCTTCAAGGCCATACAATTCCGTACAATGCCTGGAAATGCAAGATTTCTAAAGAAAAATGATTAAAAATAAGAGATTTTCCTTGAACTTATTCTTTATTCAAAGGAAAGACACCACTGGGCCAAGGAAGGTATGTGATACTATCAACAATGTAATTATATATTGATTACTCTTTCTTTTTACATAATCTAACGTATTTCAAACTTTTCATAGGCTACCTGACACATCGAAGGCAACAAAGGAAAGAATAGAAAAACACGGGCAACACAAACTTGGCTCTGGTGGTTATATGAAATTAGCCACATGAATTGTATGTATCAATAAATGAAATATTGCATCCAAATAATAAATTGAAAACAATAATTTTGGTTTTATCACACCATAGAAGCAAAATTCATGATCTGCAAAATGTGTAGGGTTCTCAATTCAACAGAAAGTGCCCACAGAAGAGGACCAAGATTTCCTTCTAGCAAGGCTATGGAGCCGGTTGAATGCCTAAGACTCTGGACTGGAAAATACAAGCTCTTAATCGTGATCCGGACACGCAGTAAATAAATCCCTTACCGAAGTTTATTTAAAATTGAATACTTGTGCAATCTATTCAATATTAATTTCCACCATAAAGTAATTATGTTCTTTATTTGTTTTAAACATAAAAGCAATGATAATACTGCAAATGACATTGGATTGTAGCCTGGCGAGGGTGGAGCACAACCTGCAGATGAAGGTCATGGTGTGCATCCCAGTACTGGATGTATTCATGTGCTATGCAAAACAAAGTATGGATTAATACAATTAAACATCTTTAATTGCAATTGGTGTATTAATTAATGTAACTTTTCGTGTTTCAACTTTAGAGCATGTAGAGTGTGATCAACATGTTGAGCATGATCAGGCTAGACAAGATCAGGAACATGATGTGGCCCCATTAGGTAAAGAGGACCACTCTTATGTTCTTTTAAACATATTTAATTGCAATTGGTGTATTAATTAATGTAACCTTTCGTGTTTCAACTCCAGAGGATTTAGAGGGTGTTCAACATGTTGAGCATGAGGCTATAAGACAAGATTAGGAAAATGATGTGGCCCCATCAGGTAAAGAGCACCACTCTAATGTTCTTTTAATTAATGAAATACTTGTAACAATAATAATAAAACATATCAATTTAACATTTCTTTTTTATTGCAGTAGACCCCCTCTTGCAGTGGCCTCCACGTCATGAGTACATGACTAGGCATACATTAAGATCACGAGCAAAGGGTAGAACAACTAAAGGGGGGACAAATGATTTAGAAAACGATACTCCACTTCTTTTTTTAGGTGCAAAAAAGAAACAAAAAAAAATTGATTGTAATCATATTATGACAACCATATTTTTGATAATATGTTAATGAATGTTAAAAACTAATATTTTTGACAACCATATTTTTGATAATATGTAAAAACTGAAAGAATGAATGTTATATGTTATTAATGTATGAATGAATGAATGTTATATGTTATTAATGGATGAATGAATGATTAATGTTATATGATCAAGTATGGGGAATTGAGAGTGATGTGAGTGGGGGGAGGGGGGGGGGGCAAATGAGCTTCCACCGCCACGTGGTTGACCCTATTAAGTAGAGAATATTAAACTATTCTCGAAAAAAAGAGAA
>VDFB02370366.1:0-37432 GCA_007258455.2 Sequoia sempervirens | reverse complement strand
GGGGGAAAAATGATTTAGAAAATGATACTCCACTTCAGATTTTTTTAGCTTTAAAAAAGAAACAAAAAAAAAGTGATTGTAATCATATCATGACAACCATATTTTTGATAATATGTAAAAAGTGAAAGAATGAATATTATATGTTAATGAATGAATGTGAATATATGTAATGAATGAATATTTATATATGTTATTAATGGATAAATGAATGTTATATGTTATATTAATGGATGAATGAATGAATGTTATATGTTATTAATGGATGAATGAATGATTAATGTTATATGATTGGGTATGGGGAATTGAGAGTGATGTGAGGGAGGGGGGGTAGGGCCAAATGAGCTTCCACCGTCACATGGTTGGCCCTGTTAAGTAGAGAATATTAAACTATTCTCGAAACAAAGAGAAGCTCAATAAGGTAATGCACTTTTCAATATAAGAAATGCATCGTTTGAAGCATCAAACCAATATGCAAAGATGAAAGAAAGTGCTAACTTTTCACTATGGTGGCAGAAAAATGATTCTTTATACCCTGAATCCATGCTTTACATCATAATTTGAAGTTGTTTCCATTCCAATGTTCTAAGTTTAGTTTTTTTGTTTGGCTTTGTATGAATACCACATTGTGTTGTGTGTAGATTTGGTTTCAAAGCTTTGTTTCTTTTGTTTTTAGTGGTGACATAACTCTAAAATTTGACTTTTGTGCATAACAGGTTAGTGGAAAATTTGATAGCTCTGAAGGGTTTAGAGGCTCGATTGAGATAGATACATGGATATTTGGATCTTGTTGTTGATGGGAGGATTCGACTTAACCATGAAATTTTGTACCATCTGCAGGTACGCAAAAGTTTCTCTACTTACATTCATTCTTGATCATAAATGTTTTAAATGATATTAATGCTTCAAACTTAAGATTTGTTTCATTGTTATAATGATCAAAATGTTATACTTTGCTATACATTCAAGCATTCTCTACCTACCCTCGGCTAGACATGGAGGTATATAATATTGGTTTCTGGGTATATTTTGTAAGTAGTTAATTTCACAGAGGAAGACTAAAATCTTCTTAATGTCCTGTGTCAGGTGTGAAAGCATATGAATCACTTGCTTAAGGCACCATTTTGTATTCATCCAAAAACTGGTTTGTTCTTTTTTTTATGTTTCTTGCATGTGTTTTTTTTAGTCTCTAGAGATGTAGCTCGGCTCTTTCCTTTGCACTTTTCATCTATTTTGATGATTGCAGTAGATTGTCCTCATAATTTTTCATGTAGATATGTTTGTAACCTTATTTTCTACCAATCAATTTGCAAACAACTCACATATTAAGGACCATTTCACTAACTTGTAGTCATCCATTACTTCATATGTTGCAAGTTGTGTGTGTGTGTGCCAATAAATCCTAATGATTGTGAAAACTTTAATCCTACAAGTGTACCCAATCTTTCTCAAGTAAAAGTCTTACCTTATTTTATAGTACTTTAAATGGTTAATTGAAGGTGCTTCTTTAGATCTAAGATACTTGAACCCTGGATTAAAATATGGTATTAGATGGGCATTGTAATGATAAAACTGAGGTCCATTGAACACAAATTACGAACATAATTTACTGGACTATGAATAGTGTTACAATTATAATTATTTCTCCTTTACCTACCTCTGCATTAATGAAAAAGATAGATCCCTATAAATCTAACCATGAAAGTGTTGAAATCTGCAGTATCTGTAGGACTCGGGAAACTATCAAACATATTCTTTTTGAATGTTTTTATGCTCAAGAAATTTGGTACTTATTCTGCCATAAGCTAAAGGTCTGGAATAGCAATGGTAAAATTAATTGGCATGATATTTTGTTTTCTAATTTCAAGATGAAGTTTGATTTCAAGCTCAAGTTTGATTGTAAGCTATTAAGTAGTCGAAGGAAAGTCTCGATGACCCCCAAAGTCATAGCGATAAGTTACCATTGGTGAGAATCATAGCGATACACTTAAGACCAAAGGAATAATTCTTGGGGAGACTCAGAATGTTGGTATGATTGCATGACACCATAGCAGCATATGATCTATTGGCTATCGATGAGACTCAGAACATCGATGCTCAAGACTATGTGACACCAAAGTGATATGTAATATTGACCGTTGAAAAGACTCAAGGTGTCGACGAAACTACATGACATCTCAGTGGGTGTCTAATAAACATGGAAAATGACCAAATAAAATAATTTCCTGAGATTTGAATACAAAGGGACACGACTTGATTGATCTCTCACTGATGGAACATTTCAACGAATATTTTAAAAAAAAAATTGCATTGTTTCATCAAAATTATGACAAACACAACCGACGAATCACCGAAAAGGTTCGACGAAGTTGCTATAGCTGTGATGAAGGCTTCATCATAACTCCTTGTACATTTCATCGCAATTTTGATGAAGTCCACTGACGAACCACAGAAAAGTTCTGACGAAGTTGCTTGGTTGCGACGAAGGCTTCGTCATAACTCCTTGGCCATTTCATCGCAATTTTGACATAGTTCATCGACGAACCACAGAAAAGGTCCGACGAAGTTGCTTGGCTGCGACGAAGGCTTCGTCGTAACTCCTTGGCCATTTCATCACAATTTCAGTGAACGACACTGACAAATCACATAAAGGCCCGACAAAGTTGCTTAGCTGTGATGAAGGATTCATCGTAAATACTTTCCCATTTCATCAAAATGGTGACAAACTTCAGGTGTTCTATCAACACCCATTTCGTTGATATTCTAATGAACATCTAAGTCATTTTATGATACGGATGACTGACGAATCTATGTCGTTAGTTCGACATTTAACTTGTCATCAAACTTGCGACGAAAAAATAGCGACGAAAATGTTTTCCTCATTTCGTCACTTTTCTGACAAAGATTTGTCGAACCACCGACGCACATCCATCGAAAAATGGTGTCAAATTCAGTAGTGATAGTATTAGAAGAAATGAATAATGCATCATTACTGTCATCCATGGATTTCTCTGTAGAAGCATCAAAACTCTTTTTCTTTCTCTTACAATCCTCCTTAATATGTCCAGATTTTCCACAATTCCAACACTTTACCTTACTCTTACTAGGGGTTTTAGGTTGTCCTTTGGACTTACCCTTTCCTTTCTTGTCTTCCTTAGATTCATTTTCCTTAGGCCTACCTCTTACAAACAAGTCATCTTAGGATCTATTTTTAGACTTCCTCCTCATCTCCTCTGATAGGAGAATATGAATTATATTGTCCATGTTTGGATCTGTACCACTACCACCGATAGCAACAATTAGATTTTCCCAAGACTCTAGTAAAGAAAAAAGTAACAAAATGCATTTATCTTCATCTTCTAGCTTTACATCAACTGATGCTAACTGACTAAGAATCAAATTAAAAGAATTTAAATGATTTTCAATAGAATCGCCATCTTTCATTTTTCAAGAATACAACTTCCTTTTCAGATACAACTTATTAGTTAGAATTTTCGTTTGATAGATATCACCTATTCTCTTTTATAGTTTATATGTAGTATTTTCATCTGAAACATTCAAGAGAACAACATCAGCAAGACATAATCTTATGGTTCCTCTTTCCTTCTTATCAAGCTTAGCCCAATCCTCATCTGACATAGTTGTAGGTGACTTTGTCTGATTATTAACAACTAACCACTGATATCTTTCTTCAAGGAGATCCTCCATTTTTAGTTTCCACATTTCATAATTAGATCCATTGAACCTTTCAATATCTAAAAGAGAATTCATTGTAACAAACTTATTTTCCAAAATTAGCAATAACAAAAATAATAAAAGCTCCCACTATAGCCAAAAAACCTTCAATCTTTTAAGAGAAAGGCGTCCCAATACTCTACCGAGCCTGACTCTGATACCAAATGTTGAAAATTGAGGTGTTTATGTAGTTTAATACTTTATAAAACTTTATGATTGTTGATCTAAATATGTATTCTTTGTTACAAATTCTTTGTGGGTGATTAATCTAATTAATTCATTTTACCATTTTTAGAATGAAGACAGAAGGTTGTAGAAGAATTAGATAGGATATTAGAAGATACACAACATGTACCATGGAGAAACCCTTTCACGAAAAAAACTCCACCAAGAATTAATTTATTATTTAATCTCATAATAAGATTACAATAATTCCAATCCTTGCTTGAGATGCTTCTTTTTCCTTCAACAAATCTTCTTCACAACCTGTAATAAAAACTAATACAAACTCTCTTCAACTTGTTTGAGATAAATAGGCAATAATCAACCTTGTAAACTCCAAAGAGTTACAATTACAAAGCTCAATCCCTATCTCACAAAAGCTACGCCTATCTCTTGCAAGTAGAGTTCTACTATGAAGAAAAATCTCAAATCAATTCATTCATCCATTTGGGTTTCCCAAACTGAAGTCATAACTTAACCTTTATTTTGAAGATATCCTCAAATATTATCCTATAAGTTGGCACCCAAGAATGGGCCCACTTAACTCAGCCTTCTGAAATATCTTATCATGCAAAAGTGTTAACTCCAAGAAGCCAATTTGGGCACCCAAGGTGGGCCCAAGTCAATATCTGTTAATTAAAACATATCTCTGCACCATTCATGCAAGAATGATTATCCCCTATTAACTGAAAGTAGTCACCTGATATCTTTCATGCAACTCAAGTCATTAGTCATGCATTCCAAGTTAACTAAAGTCAACTAGCATTCAACTAAAACTAACTAAAGATAACTAAACCATAACTAAATTGAACTGAATTGATATTGAATTGAACTGAACTAAACTTCATGCATGTAAAAATCAATCCCTAACTTCTAGGATATTTACACACATTACAAAAGTGTTATCTTTTACTCCAAACAGTTAACATAACTCAAGTTGGGTTCCACCTTCCATGTGGGCACCCCATGTGCCCCTATTATTTAGGAACTCATATTGGACACCCTCACATGCTCCTAACATTTAGAATTAATTACAAATGTCAATTAACATGATTATTTCATTCAATATTAATCTCTTTCTAATTCTAGTGTTGTGGAACACTTTCCAAGGACTTAGGAGATACATGAAATAATGTTTAGGATTGTAATTAAATGGCATCCTATTTCCAACACTTTGGCCATCCTTATTGTAATGTGTTGCAACTTGGAGAATAAATTTAGGATTATGTGTAGCTACAAGGAAAGCTGCTACCATTTGTATGTTGCTCTAAACTATATTCCTTGTACTATTATCCAGTGGTTTCTTTTGATTCCTTTCCAAAAATTTAGACATATCAACATGTTTGATCTCAATATCCTTTATCTTATCAATGTTTGAAGACACTAAAGTTGGTGAGAAAACTCCTTGGTATTTGTAATTCATTGCTTTGGCTTTGCTCAAAGAAGGATCTGACATATGAAGAGTAGTTAGCAAATATTTTATCCTTTTAGGAATGTAGATATAAGAATTTGGAATGCACACACAAGTAGCTACATTATAAATTGTAGTGTTTTCCAGTGTTAGAAAAACTTGCAGGGTTGAAATTGTAGTATTGGGAAAAATCTGAGTGATTGCATGAGCTTGGAGGACTTAAGGTGTGATAGTGGAAAAAATGGAGTGAATGCATGTAGACTGGAAAATGGAACACGAAGTGGAAATTTTTCTAAGTGTTAGAAAAAAATTGCAATTTGGGTGTAAGGGTGTTGAAAAATAGCGATTTTGCAAGTGTTTTTCATATTTATGTAAACACACTAAAATTTAGCACTTTAGCATATTGGTGAGGCAAAATGTGCAAGATCAGCAAAAAATTTTGGCCTTGCATTGGAAAAACATGCTTGGTTTATGCAAAGTCAATGAAAAACTCTGACCATGCATGTGAGATACTTATCAAAGTGCATGATCGGTGAAATTCACCAATCCTACATGGGGGGTAAAAATCTTGTGTAAAAGCATTGAAAATTTCTGCCTCTACACCTTTCATTCAAAACTTGGATGTAAGGTTGGTGAAATTTGCTGACCCTACATGGGTAGGCTAGACTAAACATAGGTCGTGGTGAAAATCACCAATATTACATTTAAAGTTTGAGCTCATGCAAAAGTGGTGTTTTTTGCCACTTCCACAAAAGGGACACACGTTTTGTACATTTTCAGAGAAAAATGCCAACTTTGAACTTGACTTTATCATTTTCATGGTGATGGAATCAAGTTTGTGCTAGGTCAGGTAAAAACCCCAATATTGCACACTTAATATGAACGTTTCAAATATATACACTTTGGGTTTTAAAACCTGAAGTGTGTATTCAAGGCATGTCATGCAAGATGTGGTTGGTTGAGTAAAAATATCGAAGCTATGCCATGTTTAAGATTGCCTATCATGAAATAGGGTTCAAAGCAAAACATGGCAGTGAATAAATCCTGCAATGTATACTAAACTAGTTTGCACAAAATTCAAATGCCATAGGGTTTGAATGTTTTGGTTTGTTCATGATTTCATAAAGTGAACTCACAATGACATGCAAGAGGGAAAGAAATCAATGCAAAGAAAGGGTAACCCATGGAGTTTAAAACCTGCGTTGAAAAAATAACAAAACCATAATAAGGAAAAACCCTAACATGTTTGCAAAGACATGGGAAAAGGAAAAGAAAAAGAAAAAATAGAAAAAAAAAACCATTTAATGGAAAAAAACCTAAACATAATGCATATTCAACCTAATAAAAGAAATAAGAAAAAAAAAAAGGTTTTAAAAAAAACATACCTAAAGAATAAAGATTGACAAAGAATACTTGGGAAAACCCTAGCTCGAATCACCAAGAAATCTAGTCGAGATCCAAACACGTTCAAACCATGACCTCATAATGAGTGTGCAAAGAATAGAGGACCTGGTGTGCAAGAAATTGAAAAGAAAAACAAAACAAAAATAAAACCAAACAAAACCGATTTAAAAGCCCTTAAATCGTAATTAAAACTTGAATTTATGACTAACTCATGTGTGAAATCCAAGTTTTCAAGTACTCAAAATTCTCTGCCCCAACAGTTTGAAAAGTGACGAATGACATGTAGGATCGGTGAAATTCACTAACCTTGCATATTTTATTTTTGCAATGGGGACTCAGGGGCACTGAGATTTAGAGCTCTTGCATGAGCGAGAAAGTTATCAACATTGAAAAGTGAAATTTTGCAACTTTGTCCAATTTGTAAATTTTGAAAAACCAAAAGAGGTTAACGCTCGAATATATGTTTTGAGGCTAGGGGATCATGCATGAAGAAAAGTATAATCTACCTTGTTTTGTGTTCTTAAAGTATGTAGGCTACGAAATAGACAAGTTTCGTAGGGGTTATCCCACGAATTGAGCGCAGCTGAATTTGAGGATAATAGTTGGCTCTAACTAGGGAGCTTCCTTTGACCATTCTTTGAAACGATCATTGGGGAAAACCAACATGAAGCGACAAACAAACTTCAGAGATCGGGCTCGATCCATTTTGCATGCTAGTATGGAGAAGGTTGAAATCACGAAACCTGACAAGACACTCAAAAGAAAGGAGAAATAAAAGGAAGAAGGAAAGAAGGGAAAGGGAAAGAAGGGAAAGGGAAAGAAAAGGGAAAAAAGGAAAACAAAGAAAAGACTACAAAGCAAGAACAAGAGAAAACAACACACCAAAAAAAAGAGGGGGGTCCCCGTTTTGTCAGAAACAAAATGGGGCGTAAGTGCAAGACACAATAAGACTTAGTGTTATAAACACCTTAAAGGAATATGTTGAATTGCTATGTTCAAGTTTTCCTAGGTTAAATGAGTAGATTAATGATTTCTATGGTTTCAAATGAAGATTCAAAGACAACATATAAAATGTGAAGCTGACCTATATGCAAATGGTGTAGATCCAATTCTATTATCTCTTTAAAAATTAAAGTGTGTACTAATTATTTTCTATTTATTAAGTATGTGAATTATGACACATTGAATGCCTTTAAATATCAAGATAAAGCAACATATCACATGAAAGATGAAATTTAAAATTTAAATTTAAAACTTGAGGTTCATTCTAATGGGTCATAGGATCAATCTTGAGTGGCATAGAAATGAGCCTAAACATGAAAGTATTAATTTCTAGGGAGAAATGAATTAATGAAAGTAGGTACAAATGAACAAAGATAAATACATAAGTCAAAATTGACAAAATATATGCCACTTGTCAATATATAATTATATTTGAAATATTCCACCAAAATGATGACAAAATTAAATAAAAAAATACGAAGTATACAAATTTGACCATTACAATCATATGCTCCACGCTAAACTTTCTCCTTAATAACAGCTGATTCTATTTGTTTTTTTCTTCCGTACTCTAATAAATAATATTATAGATAGAAACTTTAGCAATTTGTTTCCATGTATCTAAACTACATTCTTCACCTTAGAAAACCTCTGAAATTATCAAGGCCGGTCAATCAAATCGTTTTGTCCCACATTATTGCATTCTATAAAATGGCCTACTCTCATAACCTTGTGTGTATAACGAAGTCATTACATTACTGTAACAATGGGAGTCCCTGGTACAAGCTATCTTTTGCTCTCTATGTTTTTCACTATGATTATGCTGAATGGTAGAAATATTCGCATAAATGCGTCTGAATCGTCTGATAAAAAGGTATGTTCTTACTGATCTACCCCCCAGACAAAAAATACCCATAATTCTTATCAAAATAATTCTTCATTTAACACCAACTCAGTTTATTCAAAATGATTACTGACCTAGACATATTTCATTTGCCAAAATAGCTTCATATTGTCTACATGGGGGGCATTCAAGATAAAGGAGATTCTCGAACTGTGCACCATGAAATGCTAGAATTTGTACATGGAAGGTCTTTCTATATTAGCTTTAATCTATCCCCATGTATTTCATATTCAAAATAGAGATAAGATACCTGTGTATGATTATTTGCACTATGATCTGATATAAAAGTTTATATTGCAATTTTAAAGCCATGAAGCAGCCGAGGAATCGTTGAAGTACAGCTATGGGAAAAGCTTTGGTGGATTTGCAGCCATGCTTTCTCCATCTCATGTCCAACAGCTTTCGAGTTAAATAACTTGAAATTATTTTAACAGTTTTATTTTTATTCTGGTCATTGTTAAGAAAGTTGCAAAGGAATGTTAATGAAAACTGCTGCACACAGGCTCTCAGTGTGTATGTTGTTGAAATGCAGATATGGATGGTGTGGTCTCAGTGTTTGAGAGCAAGAAACGGCATGCCCTTACAACTAGATCATGGGATTTTATTGATTTCCCTTTATCTGGTCAGAGTAATCATTTGGCTTATGAAAGCGAGATCATCATTGGTGTTCTGGACTCAGGTGAACTAAAAATACAAATTTTAACACTCTGTTCTAAAACCTTGAACCTTAATTAGTATATTGTATGTAATTCAAAATCAATTCGATGTTGTAGGAATATGGCCAGAATCAGAAAGTTTCAACGATGCAGGATTCGGTCCCGTTCCATCCAAGTGGAGGGGTGTGTGCCAAACAACATCAGACTTTACCTCCTGCAACAAGTCAGGCTTATTCCTACCATTTCTTTCTTTGTTTTTTTTTTTGTCCAGAAATAATGTTTTTCATGTCGGCCTATTTAAATATTCAAATTAGTATATGCTTTTGAAATAGTTTGATTATGCTATCAGGAAAATTATAGGTGCAAGGTATTACCATGCTGCCTTTGACACTCCACCTCCTGAGGACTACCTCTCACCAAGAGATGGCAATGGTCATGGAACACATGTTTCCTCCACAGCTGCTGGAAATCTTGTTCAAAATGCCAGTCTGTATGGTATTGCTCAAGGGGATGCTCGAGGTGGAGTCCCTGGTGCAAGGATTGCCATGTACAAAGTTTGTTGGGGCCAAAGCATAGAATGTGATGATGCAGATCTTCTTGCTGCATTTGATGATGCTATCTCTGATGGTGTAGATGTCATTTCTATTTCGATTGGAGGCTTTTTTGGTGACTATTTTGAAGATAGTGTTGCTATAGGAGCATTTCATGCCATGAAGAGTGGTATACTAACATCAAGTGCTGCTGGAAATTTTGGTTTCCCAGAAACCGTTAACAATTATTTTCCTTGGTCTCTCACAGTGGCTGCAAGCACCATTGATCGTAATATTGAGTCACTACTTCTTCTAGGAAACAATGTGTCTTTAAAGGTAAACTCGTTAGCTTAGTTACAGATAAAATTAAAAGTGCAGTTTTACCTGTCATGGAAGTTTTGTTTTCAAATATTTTTATTAAAGATTTTTTATTTATTTGATAAAATTATTTTTAATTTTATTTTTTGTATTATTAGAAAATTATGTGAATACGGAAAAAAAAATTTATTCTTAAAGAAATTATGAAACACATTTTTAGGTCTGTTTAAGTTGAAACATACAATTGTGGATGTCTTAAAGTGTTTAAACTTTCCCTGTCTCTGATGAAACTCAAGCAATTATGAAATTATGAAATTATGTATTAAAGTTTTGGTTAAAATGGATTGCAGGGCATTGCTCTGAACACATTTACAATGGAACAATCTCTATATCCTTTAATATATGGAGGATATGCTGCTAATACTTCTGGTGGCTTTACTGATGGTGATTCAAGGTAATTAGTAGAATCTAAACATGTTCATTTGTTATGATAGTATTTAAACTCATTTTAAAAATCTTAATTTTTGGTGTTATGGTTTAATTAGGTATTGTGTGACAAATTCTCTAGATGCCACAAAAGTTAAGGGAAAGATTGTCCTTTGCTATCAAGGAAGTACATCTAATCTAGACCAATCAGTTTTCCTTGCTGGAGGGGAAGGTGTCATAATTATTGATAAAAAATTTGATGAATCATCTTATCCCTATCTTGTCCCCGCCGCACGCATAAACACCACACAAGGAGAGATCGTCATATCTTACATCAACACTACCAGGTAAAATGCATCAAAATAGTAATTGTAGGACTTTTCTTTCATAAAGTTTCTAGCAATAAGAAAAACTACTCAACAATGATGAAAGTGTTATGTTACTTTTGATGTTTTGAAACAGATTAGACATTTTTTCATGTAAGTTTCATAATGAAGGATCGTTACATATAATTTTTTTGCTCATATAATTCTATGTATTACACCAGCTCTCCTGTTGCAAAACTTTTCAAAAGTACTACTTCAAAAGAACATGCACCTATAGTAGCATCATTCTCATCTAGAGGTCCTAATCCAATCACCAAGAACATATTGAAGGTACTGAAACAAAACTTTCATAAAAGTAAATATATATACCATATTTCAATTTTATAAAGCTAATGTAATTTTTAAGGGTGTCATTCAATTCTTTTTAAAAATGATTTACCTTATCTATTACATAAATTCATATATACAAAATAATTTTCAATTAAAAACAAAAAAATATAACAATATGTTTTCTTACATAATCAATTTGTGTGTTGTTAGCCTGACATCACCGCCCCAGGTGTGAACATTTTAGCTGCTTGGTCTAAACACTCATCACTTACAAAGCTTCCAGGTGAAACAAGGTTTCCAGAGTTTAATATAATATCAGGGACATCCATGTCATGTCCTCATGCCACAGGAGCTGTGGGATTTATTAAGTCATATCACCCAGAGTGGTCTCCAGCTGCAATCAAGTCTGCTCTTATGACTACAGGTATTCATGTTTCTATCATTGCTTATTCAACAATTATTACCCCACAGACAAAATCACTTAAAATTATTTATTTAATTTTAGATGTTGGGGATTCATCTACATATTCACAAAGTTCCAATTAGGTCTTGGATACATCTACATATTTAATTTTACTAAGTTTTTGGGCTTCTCTATATGATCTATCTTTAGCGATTAAAAATAAGCTTGTACATCAACACAAGTTATGATTAATTAATAAATCTCTATGGTTTGGCTTGCAATGCAGCATATATTATGAATCCATCATTGCCTCACAATGAGGACGCAGAATTTGGCTATGGTGCAGGACAAATAAACCCAACTAAAGCAGTTGATCCAGGGCTTGTGTATGACACTGAAGTAAATGATTACATCGAAATGCTTTGTAGTGAAGGCTATAATGACACTACTTTACGTCTCCTAACAGCAGATTTTAGCAGTTGTGATTTGGTCAAAAAATTCAAATATGGTGCACTAGAACTCAACTACCCTTCCATAATGGTGATTGCTAATCCAGGGAAGTCTATTTATGTTGAATTTCCAAGAACAGTTACGAATGTAGGAGCTTCACAGTCTACATACAAGGCCATAACAAATGCACCCTCTGGCATAAAGGTAACTGTGTCACCAGATACACTATCATTTTCAGCTATCAATCAAAAACTAACTTATAATGTCACAATTGAAGGTGGTGTTATAGCTAATTATACTTTGCTCTCTGGTTCATTAACATGGGTCAATGACAATTACACTGTGAGAAGCCCAATTGGAGTGTATTGTTACGTCTCTTGAATTTGGGGGAAAAGCTAATATTTTAGTTTGTTGTGTGCTCTTTTCTTTTAGAGCACCGAATCTACATCCCTTGATTGTTTTCTCAGTAAGAGAAGCTTAGGCATTCTTTAATAACTAATAGCTTTAAATTTTATTTGATTTTCACATGTAGATAACAATGTACTTAATTATTATCATTGATTTAATTTTTTTAGTAAGTATAGTATTACGGTGATTGATACTATAGATGTCAAAATTTTATACTTAGCACTCTTTGTTTTAACTTTAGATGTACTTTGATTTATTTATTTCATATGCAAAGACTACTATTCAATTGGTTTGGTATGCTTTCATATGAAATTTGATAATTATCAATGTTAATAAATAAGGTAAACTATTATCGTAAAAACTTGCTCACTTGGTATACATATCTAAAATACCAATTAAAGTATATTGTGATTAGCTAATAGATTAATATGTGGGAGTTTAAATTGGAAAATCAGAAATCAGAAAACATGTAAGAATAAATAGATAACACCAAATGTACATGGAGAAACCCTTTTAGACAAAAACTTCAACATTGAAAAAGAGAACAAGTCTGCATAAATCTAATGATAATGTTATATCAAAAAATTAAACTATCTCCCTTCAATCAAATAGCATTCTACATAATAGTGTTCAACCTACAAAAGATATAAATAAAAAGCTACCAAAGCATCTAATTTATCAAGAATTAAGGGAGAAAACCTTAAATGGATTTCCAAAACCAAAACCACTGAAACCCATAGTATAAAAAAAATTCAATGCCTCCATTTTTCAAATATTTTATGCTTCCATGAATAGTAACCATAACCATCAACATGTTTTATCCATATGAATAGTGACCACCGATTCCCAACTATGGAATACCAAAATGGAGTGGCCAACTAATATGGACCCCACATTATATACAAAAGATGATCCACTCTCTCCTAGCACCTAAGATTAGGAAAAGTGTAGATAAGGTCAAATCAACTTGTAAGTTTCTATTTCATGTATGAACATCCCCCTCTTAATGTTATTACAACTAATATACATTAATGCAGAGAAAATAATTAATAAATACTTAATCTAATGACTGCCTAGACATCCATGTACCCATTCTTAAGGTATTGGATTCATGTGAAGCACTTAGGTTTTGCAAGGTTAATGTCACCTTAATCCTAACTACTCCAAATTAATATTATACATTGTAATGACATAAACAAGAAACATAAAATGAAAAGGGTAAAAAATGTAAGGTTCATGACCTCCCTACTCCAAGAAAATTCATTTATGTTCATTGGTTTCAAAATTAAATCTATAACAATGTCCAAGTTTCAAGCTTCTAAATTATGACCTGACCACTCTCCACCATGTCATACACAAAGTGATATTAAACATCAATATGCTTCATATGAGAATGGTACATTTTCTTCTTATCCAAACAAATAAACTCTAAGTATCATACATGATATGAACAACCCTATAATCAAAGCTAAATCCTAAATTCAATATCCAAAAGTTAAATTACCTCTATATGGGAATGTGCATCATCCATGTACTATAATTTTATAATGGAGAAATAAACCATGATATTCATACAATTCATCCAACTAATAATTCTACTATATAAAGAAAACATGCAACCACTAGTAGACCTATAACTATCCAAGTCACCTACCTAATCTACATCAACAAACCCTTGTATGTCCAACATATCACATCATTATGACCATGATAACATAAATATTGATCATAATTTCCTCATAAATATCTAAGAACCATCTTAACACAAGTCCAATGTTCTCTAACTTACTACGAGCTCTCATTGCTTGGGTAATATCCAATCTAGTTCAAACCATTTCATACATAAAGCTACAATAGCACTAGCATCAAGCACATTATACATATGCTCAAAATCATCATCTAACTTAACACACATATCCAGTGAAATCTTAGTCTCTATAATTAAAGCAATGCTAACTAGTTTATAATCAAACATTGTAAACCATTACAATATAGTGTTACCATACTTACATTGAAGTTAAGTTTATATTTTTGTGTACTAGGTCTCTTCTCATTTATATTTCAAGAAGAAATTTTGTTTTCCTACATCCTTCATGTCAAACCCACTAGAAAATTGAGTTTAAGCTTCATAATAATCACCTTATTTTAACTAATAAAATAAATAGCATCAATATACATGACAATTATTAAAATTTAATCATCAATATACTTAATGTAAACACAATGATCATTTTCTCCTTTAATAAATCTTTTTTTTTTTAAATAAAGGAGGGGTAAAAATTTATTAAAACAAAAGAAGTACAAAGCAAGGGAATTACACATCCCTATCAAGCTCCACCAAGTGGTCCAACTATTGAGACAGATTCGGGGGTAAAAGTCCCCAATCCCTTAAGTTCCAACCTTAAATATGATCAGAAGCCCATTTAGCCAAACAATCAGCAACACCATTCCATTCTCTAGGAATGTGAATGAAAGTAACAAACTCCAAAGAAGCACAAAGGTTGAGAATTTTTTCAACAATCAAAGCCAAATGCCAGCTCATCATCTAAATGATTTCTATTGAACAAGTTCACCACTGCCTAGTAATCAGACTCACATATGATCCTTTTCCAACCCAATCGACTTCCACGCTCCACAGCCAATAACATAGCCTGAGCCTCCATTAAATTATTAGTATGAAGACCCTTACAAACAAAGAAGATAAATTGAACATCTCTAGAGCTATTGCAGCCAACACCACCAATTCCAGCATGACCATGGTTTCCACGAGAAGAGCCATCCGTGTTGATTTTTAAGACTCCCTAAGGAGGAGGAGACCATCACCCCTCTCTATTTACCTTCAGAATAGGATGTCTACATCTGTTGCACATGAGCTACCTTCGCTGAGGAAGAAGATGAAGACAATTACAACAACCAACATCACAAGGATCCACTGATTTCGACAAATCACACTTAGCTGCAACAGTTTCTCCCAAAGAATGAAAAATTTTCCACCACAAGCAAGGGGCCACCAACAACACATCCTAAAAAATCCTACAATTCCTCTCCAACCAAAGTTCCAGATAATAAAGGATGGGCCAAGAGCCCAAGCAGCTTGAAGAAATGAATTAGAAAAAGGGGCCTTGCCCCACCAATCCACAAACTTAGCCAATGAGGAAACATTCCAACAAGGCGTGTTCCACACCCTCCACCAAAAATGCCAAATCTCCCTAGCATAGCAACATTGGAAGAAGAGATGAGAGACACTCTCCTCACAGTTACAACACAAAACACACATTGAAGGGCCTTGGAAACCACACTTACACAAATTATCCCAAGTAAGACACTATTTTTGAACCACTAACCATGTGAAAAAATTACACTTGGGCCATGAAAACTTATTCCAAACTTGCTTCCACCAAGGTACCTCAATATCCCCAAAAAACTGCCTACCAAACTACTTATAACTAGTAGACACAGAGTACTTCCCAGAAAAATCAATGACATCCCAAGCTAAGACATCAGGCCCCCTTAAAGAATTACAATCACGAGAAGCCAGAAGCTAAGCCAGCTCACGCCTATCCCCCTCAGACCCCCTAGGTGGCCACTCAGAAGGAAGCTTCCAACAAAAACTTTCAACCAATCCACAATGTTGTGCAACCTTATAATGCTCAACAGTATCCCAGCCAGCTATAGTAAAAACATCACAAAGGGACTGGAGGTGAGGAAAAGTAGAGAGGATAGGTGGGTTACCATCCCAAGAATCTAACCAGAATAGAGCCTGTGACCCCAAATGACAAATCCAAAAAAGTGCACGATTAATCAAATGAGCCCCCACTTTCATAGTATGCCAAATCATAGAACCACTCCCCTCTAGAGGATAGCGAGGAACCTCAAAAGATGCAACACCCTTAAGATACTTATGCTTGAGAATATGAGCCCATAACTGATGTTGATTGATACACCAACACCAATAAAGCTTAGCAGCAAGAACTTTCCCATGCAAAATAACAGAGTGTAAACCAAGACCACCCTCTTGTTTTGGTCTACACACATATTCCCACTTAACAAGGCTCCACTTAGTAGGCAACAAGTTACCACTCCAAAGAAATTGATGTGAGAGAGCATCAAATTCCTTAAGGAAATACATAGGGGCCGCTTGAACAAAGCATCTGTAGATAGGAAGGGCCTGGATAACAAACTTGAGAAGAGCCACTCTAGCAGCAATAGACAACCACCGATGAGTCCAAAGTGTGACCTTTCGTTGTAGTTTGTCAAGTAAAATCTTCCAGGAGGACCTGTGTTGACAACCAACAATAAGAGGAATACCCAAATAGACAAAGGGAAGAGACCCTATCTGAAACCACAAAATAGCCACAATCTGTCATTGGATAGCCTAAGGAGTATTAAAGAAGAAAATAGAAGACTTCTTCTCATTGACTTTCTGACCTGAAGTAGCAAGGTAGATATACAAAGCTCACCTAAGGGATTCAACTTCCCAAATACAATCCAACCCCATAAAAGAGGTGTCATCCACAAACTAGAGATGAGAAAGCGTTGGAAAACCCAAACCCCACTGCCAACCATGAATCAAGCCTTGAGAAACCTAAAATTTAAGAAACCGACCCAGCCCCTTAGCCATTATAATAAATAGATAAGGAGAAAGTGGATCCCCCTGACGAAGACCCTTGGTAGCACCAAAAATATTTGAAGGTTCACCATTCACAATAACCAAAAATGAGGAAGAAGTCACACAACTCATAGTCCAACTCACCCAATCAGAAGAAAAACCAAAGGCCAACAGAATCTTCTGGAGAAAAGTCCACTTAACTCTATCTTAAGCTTTGGCCATATCCAACTTGATGAACATAGACCTATCCTTAAAGGTTGCCATAGAATGAATGACCTCAGAGGCAACCACCACCCCATCCAAAATTTGATGACCTGCCACAAAGCCTCCTTGCTCCTAAAAAATGACAACAAGAAGATAAGGTTTAAGCTTGTCAACAATCAATTTCGTAATAATCTTATACACCACATTATAAAGCGTAATAGGTCTAAAGAATTCAAGCCTATCAACACCTTCCTTTTTAGGAATGAGAACCAGAAAAGTAGCATTCAGGGCTCAAAGCATATGTTTACTATGAAGAGACTCCCAAACAACCTCCAACAAATCCAAATTCGCAATATCCCAAAACTCCTGGAAAAAATCAACTGGGAAACCATCAGGGCCTGGAGCTTTCCCCTTATTCATCACAAACACAACCTCTGCCACTTCGGACAGAGCAATCAGATGAGTAAGAGAAGCATTCAAAGCATTAGAGATTAAAGAAGGAATTCAAGCAAGGACCATATTCTCATCATCCTCAGTTGGAGGTGATTCCTTAATAAATAAAGCAGAGTAAAACTGACGAGCCTCTCTAGAAAAGGCCTATTGTGAAGAAATCGAAAAACCCTTTGAATTAACAAGAGAAGAGATATAACACTTATTCCAGCAAGCTTGCACATAATGATGGAAGAAAGCAGTATTCTTGTCACCCTCAAGAAGCCAGTCAATCTAAGCCTTTTGTTTCCAAAATATCTCCTCACGAAGCTCCCACTCCACCAATTTTAGAGCTTGGGACTCAGCATGTCCAAGAGCCTCCAAAAATCCCAAATCCTAAATTTGGTGAGTAATAACAGCAAGACGATCTTGCGCTTCCCTTTTCTTAGCCCGAAGATTTCCAAAACATGACCTATTCCATCGCTGAACATGATACTTGACATATTGTAGCTTCTTAACAAAAGAATACATAGTTGTACCATATGCAGGGGCTCCATCCTGCCACCACTGAGCAACAAGATCATGCAAGGAAGAATCTCAAAGCCACATAAGCTGAAATTTAAAGGGAGGGTTCTTTGGAATAGGAAAAGAGGAACCGGAAAACTTAATTGGCTAGTGATCAAAGCTACACTAGTCAAGAATCTTAGAGAAAATGACTAAGCTTTCGCCACCCAAAAACTAGAAACTAGAAATCTGTCCAACTGCTCAAATATCGCTTCTATCCCACTCTGTCTATTATTCCAAGTGAATATTCCATTAGAAGTTTTAACATTAACAAGTGAAAGAGAGTCCACATTTTCTTGAAAAAGATCAGAAGCAGGACCAAGCCTATGCAGCCCCCCACTTTTCTCCTCCAAACACAACAAAAAATTAAAATCACCAGCTAAGATCCAAGGATGATAAAGTTCACAAGACCTAACATACCTGATATGGGACCAAAGCTAGATTTTACCAAGGATATCAATCGAAGCATAAACATTAGTGACCAAAATAGTCTCACCAAATTCCAAAACAGAAGCCACCACAGAAATAGAGGAATGGCTAGAAATCCACCATTGAGGAACAATCTTATGAGGATCCCGAAAAAGAGCCAGACCTCTAGAGTTTCCCCTAGAACCAATACACTAACACTAACCAAAGCACCAAATACGAGGAGCATACTAAAGCATGAAGTCCACTCGAAGCTTAGTCTCCTAAACACAAAAGATATTTGGAGAATGAACCAAAATCAAATCCTGGATAGCCTTTTGACAAGAGGTGCTATTCAACCCCCTTGCATTCCATGAAAGAATAATCATGAGGGAGGTTGAGAGAATTGGGCATCAATGGTCTTAACAAACCCAAATTCCACCAACAAATCCCCAGTAGATTTAATCTTGTCCACATCCTTCTTACGACCAACTATAGAGGAATTGTCAAAATGACCCTTCTTGAGAGGGCGTTGTTGCACCCCCATAACTAGAGATGATCCCCGTCCTTTACCTGAAGTCAACACATCCTTAGCTAAATCCACTAATACAATATCATCCTGCAAACCTATAGAGGCACCAGGAAGCCCAAAATTCCCCTGCTCCAAAGTCAAAGAATTATCCTTAACAACAATTGCCTACTCCAACCCTGTATCAATACCAATGGCCCCAAAAGAAATCTCACTAGGAATCCCCTCCTCCAAGGCTTGATTTTCCAAGACCTCAAAATGGTTGAAACCTTGATCACTCTACGTATCCTTATAGGCCCACTTCTAACCCCTCCCTTTAGCCCTCGGCTTCACAGGAACAAATCCATCCTTATCCAGCACACCCTCAGCCATAGGAGCCTTGCCTTTATCTCCCTTCTCCACCGAAGGCCTAATGAAAGAGGAGAAGAAACCCTAGCCACTTTGGGTGCCCAAGGACATTGGCGCTAAAGGTGTCCATACTCATGACAAAAATGACATCGAAAAGGAAGGGACTCATAATCTAACTGTTGAACCCATGAGGCAAAGCCAAGACAAATTTCCAAAGAATCCAGCAAAGGATTATTTAAGTCAATTTCAACACAAATATGAGCATAAGAGATTACCTTTTATCCAAAGTATTTTGAGCGATGACAACCAGCTTCCCCAACAAAGCAACAATCTGGTGCAAAATATCCTCCCTCCAAAACTCCAAAAGCATCCATGGCAAACAAACCCAGACAGGAACCTATGAAGGAAGATCCTCTGCCACATTAAATCCTCCATGCCAGGGCTTCATGAACAAGCCAACATGATTGTAAAAGTATGACCCTCCCTTAGAAACTCAATTACAATCTAAATGCAAGAAAAATCCACCATGAAATAGCCATTCACAGCCACCAAAATATCAAAATCACCTTCCATGTGCTAGGACTAACGAATCCAAGACTCCAAAGCTGAAAGAGGGATACGAATACCTAGGAACGTATAAATCAAAACATGTTGGCTCCAATAATAAATATCCTCTTGTACCGATTTTGGAGAAATAACCAGAACTAGATGATCATGACTCTGCAGTAAACAACCATTTACTTTCTTCAGCTTAGAGCTCTCACCCACAAACGAGGAATTTGTCAACCGTGTATGCATGTTCATAGAAAAACCATGAGACGGCTTCACACCAGCAAGCACCAAGCTTTGGGAAGCCCCTACCATTCCACCACGCCTAACACCAAACCCCGCACGCTGCCCCAACACCATTTCCATCCTGATTCCACCCCTCCTCGAAATACTTCTCTAGCACCAAATCCCTTCTTCCCACACTTCTCCTACACCAACCCTAGATGTTGCACACAAAACACCCGCACCAACCCACTGATAAAATTTGACTCAAAATCTGACAAAAGTTCATCAGAATTTCGACGCCATTTTGTCAATATTTTTTCATCGATTTTCTGACAAAATTTGAAACATTGAAATTCTGACCCAGTCGATGATGCTAGGTCAGAACTTCAACATTTCAAATGTCGCCGTAAAAATTGATGAAAAAATACCGACAAAATGGCGTCAAAATTCTGATGAACTTTTGTCAGATTTTGAGTCAAAATGTATAAGTGACCCCAAACGAAGCTCACCACACCCTCTCATGCACTCAACACACTCGCGCACAACACCCAGTCATGCAAAAAAGAAAGAACAGAGAAATAAAGGGAGTCACAGCCTGTTACAAACCACGGGCACCCATCGCCATCAGAAGACAATCAACCATCACTGGTTTATCCAGTCATTTCCCATCCATTGACCTCCTTTAATAAATATTTAATTTAGTGCAAAATAATTAAAAATTTTGATACCACATCCAAGGCAATTGTTTCAAACAATATAATAATAATTATACCTTACAAACTAAAATTTCATTCCCTTTTACCTCAAAACCATTTGGTTGTCACATGTACAATTTCTCTTCAGTATTCCCATGCATGAAAGCATTTTTAACATCAATTATATCTAATTCAAACTCACAAGTGATAGCAATATAAAGTATGTGTTGTGTTACTTATTGAAGGTTTCTTTAACTTGTTATAGACATAAAGATTTGAACTAATAAAATATGTGCAATAATTTGTCTGCCATAAAATTCACACAGACAACCAAAAATATCCAAAAAACTAGAAGATACCTATAAAAAAAAAAAACATAAAAATAAAATAGTATTAATCTATGACCTACCTTGTTAGACAAACTAATTGTATAATTACTAATTTTATATTATTAGTAAATTTTATATAAAATTAATTTATATAATTACTAATAATACAATTGGTGACCCTTTAGATAAGTTATTGATGTAGGAGCATTCGTGTTCATGAGAAATCACCCAAAAATATTCCTCACTTTGTTTCAAGTCTTTTCCCTATTTTAGATTTGCAACAATTAATTTTGATGATTTATTTTAGGAGACATTTTTAGGTTGAATTTTGGTCAAGTTAGGACTTCCCCTTGTAGAGGAGCAAAAAAAGTATCTCTATTTCGAATTTGGTGGAAATTAGACAAGAATTGCTAAAATTATGGGTAGTTGGAGCTTTCACCTCACCTTGGAACAAATCAGAGCTATGAGGTGTTTCAAGAACCCAGGAACTACTAAAATTTTCTAGTTCCTTCTCAAAGACCCAACAAGTTTTGGTATCATCTCCATCCCCAAGAACTTAGAATGAAGCATAAATACTTTAACATTTTGAATATTTGAATAGTTCTTGAGGGAGAGGGAACCTTTGATGATATTAATAGTTCTAGTTCTTGGTGAAATAGCTAAGAAGTCTCTAAGAATTTTTTTTGTGAATTTAGAGCTTAGAGGAATTCTAAGAACCGCCAAAACTACTAATAGTTCTAGTTCTTGGTGGAATAGCTCATAAGTCTCTAAGATTTCTTTTGGCAAAGTTGAAGCTTAGAGGAGATTTGAAAACAGTTAGAACCATCAACAATTCTAGTTCCTGGTGGAATCACTAATAAAGATTTAGCTTATATTATATTATATTATATTGTATTATATTATATTATGTATTTCTATCGAAGGTATATTTTTCTGAGAGGGATTGAGTTATTTTGAGGGATCAGCTATTGATAATCTATTAGACTGATGTAAGATGATTGAAATAATTATAATTATTTTGGTCTACCATGTATCTTTATCCTTCCACATGGAAAGCGAGAAAAATAATATTTTTACTATTTTTCATTCACTAGTTTCTTTTTTCGCTCATCACTTTTTTCACCAAACATAGAGGAGAGTGTTTGTATTTCCATTTGTATGTTGTATGATGTCTTGTGTAGCCTATAATAGTTGTGTTCCATGATACATTATCTCATCCTTTGATATGATCAAACACTCATATATAATATAAATTATATTTATATTTATATGGATGATGTATAGATTTCTTACAAAAATATTAATTTTTATATATAATATAATTATATTTATTATTATTATTTTATGGGTACCAGTAGCCGTCAAGGCTAACTTCGTACATTCGTGCAGAGTGCAAAATAGGTATGATTTCAATTATTTTTTTTGGGCTTCTTCGTAAGCGAGTTAGGACCTTAAAAAGAAAATTTTGGCTTCTGGGTATTTAAAACGCGCCTTGTGGAACCCGTAAAGCGAAAGGTGCTCAAAAAGGGTGTTTTTAAACCTCTATCCCTTACATCTTTACCACTTTACCCGTACCTGTTCATTTAGACAACCAATAAAAAACCACAAAAATTTAAGGTGTTTTCAATAGTTAAAAAGGTGTTTTCAATAGTTTTCAATGTGTTTTAATTTTTTTGGTCAACTACACATTCAGTAGTGAACATATATTGGTGTAATTTGTAAATTTTTATTGGCATAATTAAAACAATGTAATGACTAAAATGTAAACGGTTATTGGGGGGTCAGGTGAACAAGGAGTAAACAACAATTGAATCATGAACGGCAATTGGAGGTTTTCCCCTACCAAAATTTGGGTGGTAACTCCCAGTTAGATTTTTGATTTGAGGGGCAATTATGCATTTGAAAGTTGACTCATTACATGATAGTTTATTGGGTGCAGACCACGTTGGCACACACCTCACACCCTTTTCGGACTTTCCAGTGGCATGTTGGTCATTTGATATGGTTTACCCGCAATTAAATTTACCTTACCACGTAGTCCTCATGTTTCATGTCGAGGAGGGATGTGTCAGGCTTCGCACGAGTTAGCATTTACATCAATATAGATGGAATTTACTAACTCCACTTGCTTTGTGAGCTTATTCTCGCAATATTATGATTGATTTAACCTTATTACCTATCGTGCGTCTTAGTACTCCCCTTCATTCTACGGGATTCAGCTTAATTCAATATGATTTTGCACGTTTGAGGCATTTTGAAGACTAGTGTGATGGGAAGAAGAATGAAGTGTCGAGAATTTACAGTGCCAATGGAGTCGCCAATTCTGCTCATCAGTGACCACAGCTAGTTAGCCTTTTTGGGGCACATTACTGATCAATGCTTGAAACTTGTGTTGTTGGAGAGGGGATTGTTAACAATGAAGGTTGTGTGTCTCATTCTGGGAAAGAAGTTTTAGTCTTAGAGGAGCATTATCGGGTTAACATGGACATTCCTGCCTGTTTTTTGCCTTGCTCCTTGATTTTCGTCTGCCAAAGGATGTCGTGAAGCAACCGACTCATAAATTATTCTATTCTTATTTGATAGGAGGGTTAGAATATGTTCTGGAGGTAGTGCGGCTTGGGGTTGGGATACCCCACCGATGGGAGCTCAACTTACCAGTCGGTGGGCCACGTTATTACCCATTCCTACTTGATATATTATGGAGAGCTCCTGGTTCATTGAGGCCAAACCTTAATCACCTACAAATTTCTTTGCAAGCTATACCAATTTGAACCAGTTGATGACTTCGACTGGCTAGACAAGTTCGACGCTTATGAGGAAAATTAGAGTTGGGGCTGCAATCAGATTTTGACAATGACCCAGATAAGAACCTTCTAGGATAGCTCATGGTTTAGGTTTAGGAATAATGTAAATGTGGATAGAATAGGGTTTCAATTTTGACAGTGCGCCCTTGTCTATATTTGCAAAGGAATTTTATGTAAGTACCTCCTCTATACAATGTTTTCAACAAAAGGAAGTGTATTTTTTTGTCGTTACTTCAAACTCCAGTATTTTCCAGTAATGTTCCTGGGTTGGGTTTTAATGTGGTGTAATATGGGATAGGAGAGCAAGGTTTCCATTTTTTTGAAAGTTCCTTTGTATATAGTTGAAAAGGACCATCTTTTGTAGTTGAAGACTTGATCTAATATTTAAATATATGGTATTTAGCTTTATAAAACATGTTTTATGTTACTTCTTTGTGCTATGGTACCTTTCCAAAGTTGCAGTTTTGAAAAAAAAAAAACATTCTTGGTTTTAAAATTAGGGTTTTGTTTGTACCCAAATGGAATAGGCATTCATTATTCAATGGATTGATGAGGCCTAATTTGAATGTTTACTAGTTACTTAATTCCTTGTTTTCATGAATGAGAGAGAAAATGAACATTTTTTCAGAGCTATTTGTTTGATTTTATTGTAACAATTTTCCTTACAGTACTTACTTTTTTGGTATAGCTTAAGCACCATTATTTGTATTTTAGATAGGAATACATTTAAAACCAAAGTTTTCACTCTAAGGTTTGTCCCTCACCCAAACTTATGTTGATTTCGATATCTTGGGGGTAAGGGTTAGGTGAATAGGTCATCTATGTGTAATTTTATGTGATTCTGACTACCATGTTTACACATTCATTGGTAAGCCCTGGAAAGATTATCTCAGAGCCTCACAATGTGATGTTTGAGGGCCAAACAAAGTAGGGGGTCTTGGCTCTTTTTAAAAGTCATGGGATTACATGGGATTGGGGTCAAGTTTGATTATGGCAAGACTATTCAGGATTTGTGGCCCCAAATGCTTAATGTGAGGGGTATGTCTGGCACAAGTGTATGCTAGTTATGTGAGCTCCAAAAACCCCCTACATCCCTTATGCTATGTTTTGGAATTTGGTATGTTTTGTAATTAAGATACATTTTAGGTCAAATAAAATTGTATTTTAACTTTACACTAATTTATGCTAGAAGTTTAGTTTGAAAAAGAGGTGAGTGATTTTGAGTTAGAAACATACCTCCTTAATACTTACCTGGTGTCCACTGGTTTGGACCTCCTCAACCTTACTTGTTGCCCTTTAGGTTTGGTGCTACTCCTTTGATATTATTGCTTCTAATACATGCCATAGTTTATCTTTGGTACCAGTCTTGACCTCCTCTGTTTGACCTATGCCTTGGTTTGTCATGAGGTCTGTAGCTCTATTTGCCTCTTTGTAAATATGGTTGATTAACTCTACTTTGAGTTCTTGCATTGGCTCTCTGATCTTGCTAACTTTTAGATTACATATTCCAATTGCCTATCTGACCTCTTGCAGGGACATTTATGGAAACTATAGAGTCACTTTCTAAGTCAATATTTTTGATATTTTTTTCTTTGCAAAGTTGGAGCCCTCTAAGGATCCCCTCTATCTCAACTGCATTGTTTGTGGCTTTTGGTACTTTTGTTAACACAACTTCTATTAATTTCCCCTGCTTATCTCTTATGATGCTTTTAATGCCTAATTTACCTAGGTTTTCTCTAGAGGCCCCATCAGTTTTTTAATTTTTGTCTTCCCTAGGGTGGAGGATTCCATTTTTCCTAAGTTATCCTTTTCAATGTAGGATCTGGGGAAAAATGAAGAAAGGGGGGACCTTTAACAACTTGCAATTTTCATGAGTTCTTCATACCATGTGAATTTGGATTTCCTTTGTAGCTTTATATGTGAGTTCATCCACTCAGTGATGCTTCTTTCAATATATTCATGTAACTCACTGCATTCTTTTTCCTTATCTTGGCAGATGCATTTATTTCTCTCTTTCCAAATGTTCCATATTAGGATGGAGGGGATTGTCTACCAAATTAAACCCCAAAATGATTCTTTTTTGAGTCTTGGAAAACTAAGGAAGAAGTCCCATAAGTTGTTGCTTCTTGGTGATGCCTAGTTTAGGTTCCTTTGGAGCCAGTCCCAACATTGTCTTGCATAGGGATGGTTTAATAACAAGTGATCTTCACTTTCTTCATTTTCTTTGCACATCACACACCAACTGGGGCCTTCCAATCTGATGATTTTTAACCTATCTCTAGTAAGGATCCTTTTACACAAGGCCATCCACAAGAAAGCACCTACATTTGGGAGTATCCATCTTCCCCAGCATAATTTATGTGGACAGAGTTTTTCACCTTCTATCATCTATATTTTGTATCCAAGCTTTACCAAGTATGATCCTAATTTATCCCCACACCAAATTATCTAATATTTTTTTATTTATGCACACTTGTCTTTCTTTCATTACTTCCACAAGCTTGAGTTTGGTTGATTCCTCCAATTGGAGTGCTTGAAAATCCACCCAACTGTGTTTTCCCAAATCATCGGATACTATAAAATGCATGACCTTTTGTCTATATCTACCTCTTAGGGATGGGATGTGGTCTTTTATCTCTAGATACTCTTCTAATTGTTTATGTCCACCACATGAGTCAAGCCAAAAATCTGCTTTTTTACCATCATTTATCTACCAAGATATACATGGCCAGTTATCAGATGTCTGTTATTCAACATGAAGTTCCATATGTGAGACCCACCACTAGTGTTGGCTATAGTTAAAATTGTTTTAGGATCCTCTAAATCAAGATACTTCTGTTGCAATATTTTCACCAAAGCAGATGTGGATTTTGGTACATTTTCCAAATAAGTTTGGCTCCAAGAGCTAGTTTGTGAGCTTTTAGGTTTCGTATTCCAACACCTCCTTCTATATGTGATTAACACACTTTATCCCAGTCTATTAGTGAGACTTTATGTTCCTCATTTGAACCTTCCCATAGGTAGTGCTTTAGAATACTATCTAGGTTGGATGTTGCTTTTGACATTAACTACATACTGGACATGGCATCGATTGGAATAGCTAAGAGAACTACTTTAATCATTGTAATCCTCCTAACAAGTGTAAGCCATTTGCCTCTCCAACTCAATGATTTTTCCTTGCACTTTTATTTTATTTGATCCCATAGTTTTGTTTTGATGATTCCTTTAAAGATGGGAACTCTTAATTATTTGCATGGGGTAACATCTGATTGAATAGCCCAAGAGTGTTGAGATCTTTTTTCGCATCTATTTCTTTGTATGGAAGAAGAATATTTTTTATTTTTCTTTATTAATCTATTGTCCTGATGCTTTAATGTATTCTTCCATACAATATTTAATCTTAGCCACCTACCTGATTGTGGCCTCACCATAAAGCAAAGTATCATCAACAAATTGTTGATGGGTAATGGCTTGGGGCTATTTGTAGACCTTTCTTGCTCCCATCCTTTTGGAATTTTTCTATATTTTTGCTCAATGCTTCTGCCACTACTACAAATAGGAATGGCCATATGGGGTATCCTTTCCTTAGGCCATTTGTGCTTTTGAAAAAGTCACATGGTAGGCTATTAACTAAGACTAAGTATCTAGCTATTGATAAGAAGAAGAAGAAGATCAAATTTAGCCAGTATTTGCAAAACCCCATCTGCTCCATTATTTTGATTAGGAATCTCCATCTGACTCTATTATAAGCTTTTCTTACATCCAATTTTATATTCATGCTTTGTATCTTATCTTTATTGACAGAGTGTAGGGCCTCATTTGCAATGATGATGTTGTCTAGATATTATGTCTCAACCAAGAGTAAAGCCACTCTAATTGGCTAAGATAAGTTTTCCAAGTGTAAGCTTTAGTCTATTGGCTAGGGCTTTTAAGATGATCTTATATATTATGTTGCATAGGGAGGTAGGGCGATAGTCACCCAAATTGGAATATTTTTCTTTTTTTGGTATTAGGACCAAAAAATTATTATTAATGACCTTGATGAACTTCTTCTTTATCCTAAATTCTTCCATAATTTTCCAAACTTCATTCTCCAAAAAGTACCAATATTTTTGGTAGAAAGAGGTTGGGAACCATCTGGACTCAGTGCTTTATCTAGGTGCATTTTAAATATAACATTTTTGGCATCTTCCCTAGTAAAGGGGGTAGTGAGCATCTAATTACATCTTCTTCTAAGATTAGCTTCAGGATGTTTCGGATTATGTCTCCATAATTGGAATAGTTAGCTGCATCTTCTGGGGCTAATAAATCTCTAAAGTGCCTAATTACTTCTTCCTGTATTTCCTCTATTTCCTTTGGTATTCTTCCTTGTGCATTTTGGATGGTTGTTATCCTCTTGTAAGCTTTTTTTATTTTGGATGTATTGTGGAAGAACTTAGTGTTAGCATCTCCCTCACATAGCCAAATTTCTCTAGATTCGGTCCTTCAAAATTCCTAAATCCCTTGTTAATATCTCCTCATATTCCTTCTTGATCTCTTTTTCTTTTTTAAAGTCATCTTGGAACATTCCTTGATTCATCACTTTTTTGTTAAGTTCTAATAGGGCTTGCTCTAGTTTGTCTTTTTGAGAAAAGATGTTCTTGAAAAGTGTCTTATTCCAGTCCAGCAATTTCCTTTTGATATACTTCAGTTTGTTTATGAAGATGAAAATTTTAGTGCCTATACATCTTGGAGCATCCTTCCACCATTGTTCCAGATGGGTAATCAGCTTTGACCTTCTAAACCATATTTTTTCAAATTTAAATGCACTTTTCTTCTAAATTTTCTCTGATATGATTGCCAATTTGGTGGGAAGATGATCAGAACTAGCAAGGGGAAGGATGGAAGCCTCAAGGTTGAAACTAGTTTCTATCTAGTCTTGGGAATATAGGAATCTATCTAGGTTTTCTTTTATGCAACCCCATCCTTCCCTCTTATTTGACCATGTGAAAGAGCCATTTTTTCGTATGTGCATCAATTAGGTCATTCTTTGTGAGGAAGTTGTGAAATTCATTCATTGATGTAGTTATTTTGTTTGAGCCTGGGCAAACTTTTTACTATTTTTAGCACTGCATTAAATTCACCCCCATGATCACTTTCCCATTGTTATGGATGGCAAGTTGTTGACTTAGGGCCTACCATAGTTTTTCTTTCTCCTACACCTTGGTTGGTCCATAGACATTAAATAAGATGAACTTGAGATTGAAGGAAAGGCTTGAGACTTCGCACTTTATTCAATTTAAATTATTTTCCACTATATTTATTTTGGCATTGTAGGAATGCCAGAAGAACCCTATTCCTCCAGTAAAACCATAGGATTTTGAGTATGTCTCTTCCCAACCCTCGATATGGAAGGCAAGGGCATCCTCTTCTTCTAGTTTGGTTTCTTGTAGGAGGATTATATCTAATTCCAATTATCCATCTGATGCTTTATTAAGCATCTCTTGTTAGGGGAATCCGGGCCCCTAACATTCCAAGTTACAATCTTCATGGATCTTTTAGGAGGGAGTTCTCTCCTTGCTTATTATTCAGCAAGAAGTTTTTGATACTCTTTATGCCTTTTTCCTGAGCCATTTCTTCCCTCTTTTTCTTGTCTAATTTTTTGCCTCTTTTTTTGTCCTTCTTAATGGGCTCTAGCATTCTGGCCACTAACTGGGATATATCTCTTGGCTCGATTATATCTAGCTCATTGAAGTCCTCCTCATTTTCACTTTCTTAAAAAATTTATTTGTTCTCCATCTCGTTTATTGAGGGTGCAACCCTCCTAGGCTTGTGTACAGTTGCTACTTTCTTCCTAGATTTGGTCAAGACTTTTGACTTCCTTTTCATTTTTTAAAGCTATCCTCTTAGTATTATTTTCTTTTGGATTCTGTTGATTAGGGAATTCTCTTTGTGTGTCCTTATCTACAAGGGTCTTGTTTTCCTTTTCCTTTTTCCTCCAAATCTTCTTAATCTTTGGGGGTAGAGGACATGACTATGAAGGATGGTTCCTTTGGCCACATTTCATGCAAAATCATTTACATTCCTCCACCTCTATTTCTTTTTTCTAGGTCCCTACTTTGGTTTTTAGCATTATGGCTTCTAGAAATATCTTGATAGATACCACTTGAATTCTCGCATAGAGGTAGGAGTTATTTTCCAATAGTTGGGTGTCAATATCATTCAAAGTGCTTAGGGACCTTCCAATCCTTTCAAGGAATTCTTCTATCTAGAATTCAATGGGCATGTTATAGAGCCTAATCCATTTATGTTCAAAGTAGGATTCATGTTGTTTGGAAACAAAGTTCGGTTCCCATTTTTCCATGTATAGGGGGCTATTATCTATTCTCCAAATCCCTTTGTTTAGGACCTTATCTTTGTCTTCTCCAGTAAGAAAGGAAACCAAGAAGAATCCATTTGGTAGAAAATTGATAACATGATTGAATTTATAATTTGATCTTGCCCAATCTTCCATGGTTGCTCTAGTTTTTCTATTTCCAATGATTTTGCATATTATTTCCACTCCTTGGAGGAGATCTATATCTTTGCGGGTCTCTTCTTGGACATCTATTTCATGGATAAATTCCAAGGCTTCTGGATGGTTCTTGTGAATTTCCTTTGGTTTTAGCTGATTCGATCCCTTGTATGAGGGCTTCTTAATGCCCTTTCTCTGATTATCAAATTTAGCTTCCCCTTTGATTCTTTGTGGATTTTTCAATATATCTTTGAGATCTATTCTCTTATTATTATTCTGGTGGCCTAGGGTTTCATGTTTCTTCCACATTTTTTGTTTCTCATTTTCACTTTTGTACTTTAATGGAAATTTATTTGGCTACTTTACAAAGTTTGGCTTTTTTCTTTCGTGTGGCCAATCAGGGGGTATCCTTGATTGATCCCTTGGTTTCATTGTAATTCCAAGATTTTGCATTCTATGATATTTTTCTCTTTTGTAGGCTTTTGAAATCTAGTACGTTCATAGATGAAATTCGTTCATTTTTCCAATAGTTTTTGCATATTTTCATTTGCATTCGCATTCACAATTAGATCTTACCAAATTTATTATTATTATATATTATACTTTATATAATATTATATTATTTAATTTAATACAATATACATTTTAAAATATAATTTTAATGGTGTGAATTTGTACCCCTAGGAAAATTCCACATTTATGTTATCCCCTACCTTAGAGAATTAAATCCAATGATGCAATCCATACACCTGCCACCTTTCCCTATCCACCTAGCAGCTCATTTATGTGTTGGTGGGGGAATTTATGTCAGGGATGCTAGCATGGTACGTGAACATCTATGTGACATGCTTCTATCCTGATAGGATTCCTGCCTTTGGAATCTAGAAAGGCATTACGCTTCTCCATTAGACATGAATTGTAACATTTTTTGCTCTTTTGATCAATTTCAAATGGGCTTCTTGCCTCCTTTCATTCAAATTGCATATTCTTCCATTCATTCAATCTTCTAGAAACTTCTTGATAGCTTCTTGATTGAACACACTCACTTTCAGTTCATTCATGTTGCACCACCACCACCACCACTGTAGCTGCAAGTTGTTGTTTTGTTGGCTCCTTCTTTCCATTTTTGTGACAGTGTTGGCTTTGGATAGCTTGCAAGCTTGCTCCTTCCTCCATTTTCCTTGAGAGAAAGTGGTTGAGAAGATGATATCCACCATTTTCATTCACCTTTGCATTATCGTATTTGTGTTGCAACATATTGTTGTTTAAATATTTCTTGGTATTTCCATTTTTATACTCTCTTTATCATCTTTCTATATAATCGTTGTTATCTAGCTCTTTGTGGAGGTGGAAACACAAAAGTAGAGGACTGACTAAGGAAGTCCTCTATACATCGCCTTAACAGTTTCCCATCCTTTTGTGTGTAGGTACTTCTCAGTTGGAGTTATTCAAAGAATTGACTTGCACTAAGTTTGGTACTATCTTCTCACCCTTCTTTTGTCAATTATAGTTTAGTATTGTAGAAGTATTCTTCTTTTTATACTCCGTTCTTGTATTTCCTTTACATTTCATCCTAGCATAAAACCTCTTAGTCAATTTGTTAGCTTCTTCCCTAGTTTTTTTATATACTCCTCACACTCTCTATCTGTACGGGCGTCGGTGCCCTAGTAAGACACCAGCGCACTGCGTTGGAGTTCGTGTCCTGCACTGTCGTCCTCAGGAAATGAGTTGTATGAGTCATAGAATGAACTCTGGGAATCGGTTTGTTTGACCTCCTGAAACATTCAAGTTAGCAAAAGGATAGTAGCAACTAAATTGCTCTTCCTTTTTTACCCTAAATGCTTAAACTTTCCAATCACTTAGCAGAGCTTGAGGTAGATCAAGGAAACCTGTTGCTTTGGACCCTCCCATGACCTAGGGTCTCGAAGCAATCAATCCCCCTCCTGTAAAATAAAAAAAAAATTAATCTAAATGAAATAGAAGACTTAATTAGAGAGAGAGGTTTTGGGTGAGGGTCCTAGCTCAATTGGTTAAAATCATTCTATTGCAAGCAAGAGGTCATGAGGTCTAGTCTCATCCCTTTCCCCATGGTACCAAAGGGTGTGTTGCACCAACATCATCAATCACATGAAAAAAGAAAAAAAATTAGAGAGAGGGTTCAATCTTATAGGAATACATATAATTACATTAGGGATTTTATATATATATAATAGATATATAATTAAATAAAAATATATATAAATATTAAATTTAATATTTATTATTTGAGTTGATCATATTAACATTTAAAACTAGTGGCAAAACCAGTGGAAAATTCTTATAAAATGAGTGATGGCAATGTCATATGTTATTGCCAAAATGCCTAGAGAATTCAAGATTAAGGAGAATATATAGAGTGAGACGTAGAAGGACAGATATGAGAAACAAAAGAATGAGAGAGATATGGAGAGATAGAACCCAAAGAGGGTATAGAGATAGATCTTCATATACGTCGCATCTTTGATAAGACAGAACGACTTTAATCTTTATTTTATTCTCATCTTTGATCTTTCACCTCTCGTATCTCTATTTATCTTCGATATTCTCTTTATCCCTTTCACACTGCCTAATTCTCCTTTATATCCATTTTCTCTCTCTACTCACATGCTCTATCCATATTTATATATCCCCCTCTCTATGTTTGACATATTTTAATAACGAAAAATCAAAGAAAAATAACTTGTAAAATTTGTAGTCAAGAGGCATCTTCTCTTCAAAAGAACAAGTTGTATTTACTTTCATGGTCACCACATACCTAATATTTGTTTTGATATTGATAATTTCTACTACATGCAAATCATCTATATTTGTATAGATAATAATTCTTCAATGGAATGCATGTTTGTCAAGACACCAATGAATCAAAATTTAGCATACTAAAACCTATGAACATTTCAGCTTATTGCAAAAGAAGGACCCATTTTAACCATGAAAAAATTATACCAATATCAAGTTCAAATGTATGATGCAACCTAACTTAACACTAAAAATTCTTTGAGAAAATCAAGTCTATCGTACATGGTATCCACCATACCTACATATCAAGCTACATTAAGGTCCTTGTTGATGCAATGTCTACAAAGTGTTGCACCCATCACTTTTCAAGAGCAAGATGTCGTGAAGCTTAATAACTTGAAACTTGTGATACTTAAAGTAAAATCAAGTGATCCACTTTGTTGACTTGAATCTAATTGGTGGAACTTGGAGCTTGAACTCAAAAGGGTCAATTTTTTAATGTTTTCCAACAATTCAAAGTTGCTAAATTTCCATGTAAAGGTACATTGAGTGTAGAACATCATTTACTGAATGGTTTGGCAATTGAACTTAAAGACCAAGAAATTACACTATTTATAGAAGTATAATTGTTTAACATACAAATCCAAAGGTAATGCACGAATTCCATCGTAGATTAAACTTATAAATTCAATGAGAACTCAAAATTACTATAAGTAAACACAAGGCTAGGTACAAAAGGATAATGGTAGCAAAAAAATTGAATAGAAGAAGCACACAACTACTAAGAACCCACAATAAGAAATCAATAATTATGCTCAATTTTGGTTAACTTGTGTTATAACTGATATTACTAATCTATATAAACAATAAAACTCATTAAAGGTTAACTCTCTCAAAATCCTATCAATCTACTTTACAATAAAAGAAAAGTGCACTTAGTAAAGAAACCATTGAGAAAAGAGAGATTAGTGGAGAATAATGTCATTATTAGCCCCATCTTTCCAAGTGGTTATGCAAACTTTTCTTTAATGTGAGAAACTCCGCATTAATTATCCCTTTGTTTTTTGTTTTGATCACTTAGACGTATTATATCTTTAGAAGGATAAGACGATAGAGGCACTAAAGGATAGTGTATAAGTGACTCTAAAAATTCAAGATGAAGACATACATATCGCTTAAAAATAATTCAATATTTTATTAAAACTATTACCATTGGTCCAAGAGTTATCAAAGGTATAGCCACCATACTAGGTGTCAACTTATGTCAACATCCGTGTTGATGTATCAGCTACTCTTTGGTCCATGCATCTCCACTTGGATGCACTTATATGCTTGCAATATTTAAATGTCATGCACTAAAGACCTTGCTCATCAAGTTTTTATGTAAGAAAACATGAGCCTCCACTACTTAAAGTGTGATCAAATGGTCTTACACATTATGAATGTACATCTAACTATCGGTACTCAACACATAAACTCAATCACTCTTTATATATAAGAGAAAGAAGGGTAGAAAGATGGAAGGAGAGAGAAAGAGGGAGATGGAGAGGGAGTATTTTTTATATAACTAACTATTTATTTTTTGTGCACTCTAAAGATCACACACTTAGGGGATAATATTTTAAACGTTAATAAAATATAAAGTTAATGTAATTAGATGCACATTCAATCTAATGTTGTCACTTGTCTATTGAAACCTTGCTTGCACACACAATAGCATTTGTCAAATGACCTTCCAATTAATCTCATATATTTCATCTATAAAAAAAAATGATAACTGACCTTCCACACCTGTTGACTGAACCCATCGCACACCAAAATGTAATTGCTCATAATAAGATATGTTTCAATATTTGAAAAGCAAATTTGAATAGATAACCATCTTGGAAAATTTGTTTCATACACAAGGTCAACCATCGAGCCAAATCTTGGCGCTGAATCCAATACATACATTGTAATAACCGATCCTATATTTATTTTTTTTGCTCTTTTTGTTTATAGTTATAAACTTTAGTAGTTTGTTTTTATAGATATAAACTTTAGTGGTTTGTTTTTTTCCCATACATTCATTGTAATAACCGATCCTATATTTATTTTATTTTTTTGCTCTTTTTGTTTATAGTTATAAACTTTAGTGGCTTGTTTTTATAGATATAAACTTTAGTAGTTTGTTTTTATAGATATAAACTTTAGTATATTCTTTACGTTAGAATGTCCGCCCAGAAAAACCTCTGAAATTATCAAGGCCGGTCGATCAAAACGTTCTATCCCACATTAATGTACTTTATAAAATAGCTTACTCTTATAATCTTGTATGAATAACGTAGTCATTACATTTCTGTTACAATGGGAATCCCTGGTACAAGCTATCTTTTGCTCTCTATGTTTTTCACTATGATTATGTTGAACGTTAGAAATATTCGCATAAATGCGTCTGAAGTGTCTGATAAAAAGGTATTTTCTTACTGATCTCTTCCTCAGACAAAAACATCCATAATTCTTATCAAGATAATTCTTGGACTTCAGTTTTTAGCTCTTCATTTTAATAACTACACAGTTTGTTCAAAATGATTACTGACCTGGACAAATTTCATTTGCCAAAATAGCTTCATATTGTCTACATGGGAGGCATTCAAGATAAAGGAGATTCTCGAACTGTACACCATGAAATGCTAGAATTTGTACATGGAAGGTTATTTTATATTGGCTTTAATCTATCTCCATGTTGGTCATATTCAAAATAGAGATAACATGCCTGTACATGATTATTTGCAATATGATCTGATATAAAAGTTTATATTGCAATGTTAAAGCCATGAAGCAGCAGAGGAATCGTTGAAGTACAGCTATGGAAAGAGCTTTTCTGGATTTGCAGCCATGCTTTCTCCATCTCATGTCCAACAGCTTTCGAGTTAAATAACTTGGCATTATTTTAACAGTTTAATTTTTATTCTGGTCGTTGTTAGGAAAGTTGCACAAAGGCTCTTAGTGTATACGTTGTTGAAATGTAGATATGGATGGTGTGATCTCGGTGTTTGAGAGCAAGAAACGGCACCTCCTTACAACTAGATCATGGGATTTTATCGGTTTTCCTTTATCTGGTCAGAGTAAGCATTTGGATTATGAAAGCGAGATCATCATTGGTATGCTAGACTCAGGTGAATTAAAAATACAATTTTTTAACACTTTCCTCTAAAACCTAATTTGGCATATCTTGTAAAACATGATATGTAATCCAAAATCAATTTGATGTTGCAGGAATATGGCCAGAATCAGAAAGTTTCAACGATGCGGGATTCGGTCCTGTTCCATCCAAGTGGAGGGGTGTGTGCCAAACAACATCAGACTTCACCTCCTGTAACAAGTCAGGCTTGTTCCTGCTATTTTTTTTTTCAGAAACCATGTTCTTTCATGTTGACATATTTAAATATTCAAATTAGTAGATGATTTTGAGATATTTTAATTATGCCATCAGGAAAATTATAGGTGCAAGGTATTACCAACTTCCCTTTGACATTCCAGCTGACGAGGACTACCTCTCACCAAGAGATGGCAATGGTCATGGAACACACACCTCCTCCACAGCTGCTGGGAATCTTGTCAAAAATGCTAGTCTTTATGGTATTGCTCAAGGAGATGCTCGAGGTGGAGTCCCTGGTGCAAGGATTGCTATGTACAAGGTTTGTTGGGGTCCAAGTGCAGGTTGTGAGGATGCAGATATTCTTGCTGCATTTGATGATGCCATCTATGATGGTGTAGATGTCATTTCTGTTTCACTTGGAGGCTTAGATGGTGACTATTTTGAAGATAGCGTTGCTATAGGAGCATTTCATGCAATGAAGAGGGGAATACTTACATCAAATGCTTGTGGAAATGATGGACCTTCCAAAGAAAGTATTAGCAATTATTCTTCCTGGTCTCTCACAGTGGCTGCAAGCACCATAGATCGTAA